>VYZT01040063.1:0-36706 GCA_013400735.1 Pomatostomus ruficeps
AGGTGCTCCATCTCTCTGATCATATTGGTGGCCTCCCCTCCGGACACTCTCCAGCAGGTCCCTGTCCTTCCTGTGCTGGGCCCCCAGAGCTGGATGCAGTGCTTCAGGTGGGTCTCACCAGAGCAGAGCAGAAGGCCAGAATCCCCTCCCTCCCCTACCTGCCCACAGGGCTCTGGATGCAGCCCAGGACACGTTTGGCTCTCTGGGCTGGGAGTGCCATGGCCGGGGCATGTTCAGCCTCTCCCCCAAGTCCTTCTGGGCAGGGCTGCACTCGGTCTGTTCATGCTCAGCCTGTGCTGATACCGGGGGGGTGCCCTGACCCAGGTGCAGGATCAGCACCTGGTCTTGTTAAACTTTATGATGTTCCTATGGGCCCGGTCCTCAAGCTTGTCGGGATCAAGGGGGCACATGGGACATCAAGGGGGTTGCACCTTCTTTGACCTTCCTTTTCTGGTTAAGATACCTCTAGAAGCCCTTCTTGCTATTCTTTGTGTGCCTTGACATGTTCAGTTCCAGCTTTGCCTTGGCCTTCCTTACCCCATTGCTGCAAAACTGTACTTTGTCTCTATATCCTTCCCAGCTCACCTAACCTTGCTTCAGCTGCCTGTTCATTTGCTTTCCCTTTGCTTTGACCAACAGTTCCCAACTTAGCCATGCCAGTCTCTTGCCTGACTTTTTGCTCCTGGTGATTGCTAACTCTTATGCTTTATGGGAGATGTCCTTAAAGATCTGGCAGCTCTGTTCCAATCCCTTGTCCCTGTGGGCAGTGTCCCAGGGGATCTCCCTGAAGAGCTGGAACTCTCCTGAATTTCAGGAGCCTAACTTTTCTCCTTACCTGACCACATCCCTCAGGACTAAAACTTCATCAACGCATGGTCCCCGCAGCCCAGGCTGCCTCCAGTCTTGATGTCCCCAATTACCTTGTTTGTGTTGGTGACCAACAGATTTGGTATTGCATCCCCTCTGGTAGGGCTGTCTATTGCTTGGCTCAAGAAATTATCCTTCATTCCAGGAGTTTCCTGGATTGCCTACAGCTCTCTGCGCTACTTTCCCAGCAGATGTTGGGGAGGTTGAGGACAAAAACCTAAGAGTGTGATGCCTCCTGTAGCTGGAGCAAGAAGGCTTCGCCAACAGGCTCTCCTTGATCAGGGCCTGTAGTAAACACCAGCCACAAGGTTTCCTTTGTTTCCTGGTCTCTGATTCTTACCCACAGGCTTTCAACTTGCTCATGACTGTTCTTCAAGGACAACTCTTCATGCTCAATCCACCTCCTGGTGCAGAGAGCAATCCCCCTGCCTCTCTTCCCTGCCCTGTCCTTTCTGAACAACCGGTAGTCATCCACAGCTGCACTCCAGTCGTGGGATTTGTCCCACCAAGTTTCAGTAATGGCAACAAGGTCACAGTTTTCCAACACCAGTGGCTTCCACCTCCTCCTGCTGGTTGCCCAGGCTGTGTGCATTGGTGTAAAGGCACCCCAGTTGGGCTGCCAGCTGTGTCACCTTCCTAGGGCAATACCCCTTAGTTCCTGTAAGATAATTTCCTGGTGTTCAAGGGGAGTACCATAAGGGAAACAATCCAATAAAAACACACTTTTAATTTTTTTTTCCCCCGAATCAGCTTCCAGTCTGACAATGGGGGAAAACAGGAGCTTCTGGGCGTGGGTTTTGTGTTACAGTGGATGTCCCATGAAACTGCCCTGATGGTTTGCAGGAACCTCTCTTTGTTTGCAGGAAGTTCCGTGCCAAACTAGTCTGAGATTTGGTGTCCATGAATCAAAGTGTCCATTTCTCTTCACACCCAACCAATGCATGTTCTTAGAGACTCAGTTGTGTATATCTGGTGACCTGTATGGTCTTTGTGGCCTCCATGGCAAGACCTAGAGAAGGAAATAGGGATAGTCCTTGTCCAAAATGGATGGAATTGTGTGGCTGATGAATGCATCTGTGTTTCAAGATCTGTTCTTGCATTAGATTTTACCCTTCCTTTTGGCAATGCAGAAGGGCCAAACCCAAATACCTGCTTCTCCATCTGTCAGTTGACACAAAATGTTTAAAATCTAACAGGAAAAAGCTGTTAGACAAACATTCCTAATAATAAGTTTGAGTCAAAGTTGGAAACGCATCAGAAATTTATTCGTCATAAACATGTTCAAAGAAACAACAATTTTCAGGCGTCTATATACACAGTAACATCCAAGATTTTTTATAGAAGCTCTCAAAAGTCTGCCCAATTTATTGCATCATGGTACAGGTGTTTTATTTCTTTTAATTACTACCAGGATATCTCATCTATCTTTGTTTAATGAATAACCCAAGTTTTATCCAGCTAAACAGTGCTGTATTAAATTTGCTGTCCTGGTTAGACCATTACCATTGATTAAGTTTTCTGAGGTGTACAAGCCTATGAAGGGAGTCCCTTACTGCACCTGCAATGTATTAATAAAGTTTTCTGGGGTGTATAGGCCTTTGACTCCTTAACTTTCTCAAGACATCTTTCTTGTTCTATGACATCTAATTTATCTCTAGTTATATGATAACCATTAAACTATTCTTCATTGAATTTTGTTCTTCAGCTATTGATTAAGTTCTCTAAGGGGTGCAAATCCATGGAGTTCCTTTCTGCAGGTGCAGTGAGGCAATTTCTCAGAGTTTTCTACTGATGCTCAGCCAACAGAGATTTAAATCAAAACCAGCTAAAATCATGGTCAAACATTCCTTAACTATTTCAGCATAGTTCACTACAAAATTTTTAAAGAGTCACGAAACTCCTGGCTAACTAAGATATAACTCGCTGTCACAGAGTCAATCTAAATTTTCATATTCCAGGATGTCTGGTGTGCTTATTGTTGGCAGGATGAGTCTCCATAGGAAATAACGAGAGGTCTGTCCATTGCCATGCCTCTTTCCCAGCACGTGACAGCTACAGGAGGAAGCCAGAGCACAGCAGGATATTTCTAAGACAGAAACTGAGGGTGAAGAAACTCCCTCAGTAGCTCTGAATAAACAGACACTGAATCCACAGAGCACAAGAAAAGGAGGTTATTGGTGCAACTCACAGTCTACAGGGTTGGAGAAAGGGGAAATGCTTCCCAAAACGTTGTGTTTTGCAAAGGGGTCAGCAACTTTTGAAAGAACTCCTCTGGAAAAAATTTTCTGGAAAAGTTCTGAGGGTCATTAAGGGAAGGGCAGATCATGTAAGCAGTTCTTGCAACACAGCTTTTTATCAGGAAGCAGCATGTCTTTCTTTTTCCCTTAAAAATTGCATCATTCTTAAACAGTAGCTTTTTAACTCCAGAGTTCTCATCCTTCAAAAACTTTAATCCAAAGCTGTACTCTTAGCTCCAAATTGTTAGCCATTATTAATTTGAAGTTATTTTTACTTTAGTGACCAACACAACAAAGACGGGAAAGAATTGTAATTTCGTGTATCCTTCAAGGCTAATTCTGAATGCTGTGTAGAAGTCTTTCTATCAGTTCACTGACTCATAGCTGTAGTGCTTGGAGGCGAAATGCTAACAGGAGAGGCTGTCGTATTTCTACTGCACTCTGTGGCACCTTTTTCTCTTAAGAAGACCTTCTGTTTCAATAATAGTATCATGAACCAATACAAGAACTGGAAAGTAAACAGAAAAAAAGAGCTTACTTATTTGTGCCCCACAGAAATGTGATTATTCCCATCTTGGAGAGGAAAGAAAACCCCGTGTGTTTAATGGGACTTTGAGATAGCCTCTGCCTTTGTTTCTTCAAAGAGACTTAGAAATTTTCATGCTCTGAGGCGTCACTGGTGTATATCTAAACACCTTGTAGTTGCTAGTGTCTCCTACTTGGTCTCTTGATGAAGTGAAGAATTATTATTCCCTTTTATGAATAAGGAAGGAGAAGCACAGCAGCATTTATTGACTCGTCTAGTATCTGTCACAGATGTGAGAGGAGATGTGAGAGTCTCATTTCAGTGTTGCTCGGGCTGTTATCCTTCCTTCTTTAGGTCGTGTCCACATGACCCTATTAGTCATAACCATGGCCCATTATCTACTGGCAGATCTTTAAATAAAATTGTAAGCTTTCACTGCTATGTTTGCAATCCCATCTGCTGCACTGAAAGCCAAAGAATAGATTTAGTTTGAAAAAGGCTTCAGGGAACAGCGGTACTGATGAATCTCTTTTCATTAACCAAGAACAGACAGAACAAAAAAACTCCCAAACAGATAAGGTGGTTAAGGAAGTGTGAATTACCTTTTAGAAAGGCTTCTGCTTTAACAATTTAGCATACTGCAAAGAATGTTAGGAAAAAAATGTTTCTTTGAAAAAAATCTATATCTTTTTAAACCTGACACTAATTTGGAATTTTTCGGGCAGAAGGTGTCTAAAATCCTAAAAGCAGGTGGCAAAAAGACCTTAAAGGAGCAAATCAAAGCTTGTGAATTAGCATTGGAAGTTTGCATTATCGAACTCTAGGAAAGTATGCAGTACCGGTTTTGCAGATAAATGTCATTTCTTAGACAATTTAATTTTATCTCAAGTTTTCATATTGCACCCTATCACCATTGTACTTAGGTGACTTTTTTAGATTAGTTCCTTGTCTTCCCCATCTCAGATTTATTTTTCTAAAGGTTTTATTTAGTCTGAAGAGGGCACTGAAACAAAAAACTGTGTCAAAAGCTGAGCGTACGTGTTTTTTTCTCGTAACCATGAAATCCAGAAACATGAATCAGGATTCTGTTGTACTTGGTGCCATAAACTCCCCAAACAAGCAAATATCCCACAGAAGTTTCATGCATTTTATACGTCCTTACGGGAGGTAGTGAAATGTCTGACCTGAAAGAAATAATATATTTTGTGATTTAAATGCTCCAGCTGAGTGCTGTCCAAGAAGACAAATCTGCTGACTGCCAAAAGCTGAGCTCAAGGTTTCGCTGTTGCTTTAGCTGCAAGCAGGTGCACCACCGGGTTTTGGGGCTGCATTTCTCTCAGATGAAATACAGAGTCCTGCCTGTGGTATATAAGCCTTTGTAATAGCTGGTGTCACACCCGAGTCCAACGATCACTTGGTTTTATTTACTCAGTGCTACACCGTGCCACGTTCCACCCACAGTCCCGGGAACTTTGCCTTTCCCCCGCAGTCCTTATCGAGGGCACCGAACACGCCGAGACATCCTGTAACTCCTGGGTCGCGCTCAGGGCGCCCTTGCTCGGGTTTAGATCCTGGAAAGCGTGGTGTTTCCTGGCCAGCTTCGCCTCCCAGCTGAGGAGAAGCCGGGCGGGCTCCGCGGGGAACCGTCCAGGGAGCTCAAAAGAAGCTGCGGCTCTTTGCGTGGTGCTGAAAACAATCCCTTCTGTTCGTCTTGACAAACAGCTCCAGGCTGAAGAAAAGACACAGAACAGCCAGGTAGGACAATTCCTTTATTTCTTCTTCTAAAAGAAAAGTGTGAAAACTTGCATAGAAGCACAGATTTCAGCTATTCTTCCTGTTTCTCTTTTCTTTTCTTTTCTTTTCTTTTTTTTTCTTTTTCTTTTTTTTTTTTTTCCTCTTTTGCATACTGTATTATTACTGCATCTGTAAATGTTAGTTCTCAATAATGAGCCTGGCATCAAAGTTTTCTGTTTGTACTGCCAGCCCCAGTGTGTCAGCAACCCTCAAAGGTAGAGCAAGCTGGAACCACTGCAGTGTGGCTTTGGCAAAGCTCTCCAAAGTCGGTGGGTTTTACTGGCTTTGGATTCAGGCCCCTCTTCTCTCCCTGTACAAATTTCTGAAGGGAGAGCTGGGCTTCTCCATCTCTGCGGAAGGTGCTCTGAGTTCTCCCTATCATCATTACTGGCAATTGCATTTTAATTTAACAATGAAGACAGGAGACACAGGCCTCCGTCATGAAGGGGTTTGCATGGGAACTGACTGTCTCTGGAGGAGACTTACTCTCCCTCAAACTGGTAGATGGGCCAATTAGCAGGATGTTTTCTGGCCTGTCATGTGCTAAGTGATAAATGGTCCCACTGCCTTTAAAACTGGGGGGTGTGAGACTGGGGTGAAGAATTTCCACCACTTGTTTAAGACCCTTATATAGAAATCACAGCATTAGGTTTCTCCTGGACTGTCTTTTCTTAGCATAGTTATTTTTGTTTCATTAAGCCAGTATGTGACACACTGCAAAGGGGTGATGTCAACTCATGGGTGCCCAAAGACTTTACAAAGTCTTTCCTAGAGGAAACACATCCAAAGTATCTTCTATACTCCTGAGAAAAATCACCCCTTCCCCCCAAATCCTTGCTCATCTGACATACTAAATCCTCCGATGTTTCCTCACATCTGTCACTGTTTTGACTCTCATTCCAGGAGTAAGACACTTTAGCATGCATTGAAGGAGGATTTTCACTACAAAGCATTGCTCTTCTCTCTCTGCCCATGACTATTCAGGTATCCTGATACAGGCAAAAGAAGTCCCATGAAAGCCATGGGGATTTTGCTAAATGAGGCCATGGGTAAAGGAACCCTTTTATTTTAGCTAAAGTGATTTTGCAGCAATACCTAACTCTGCAAATGTTAAATTACTTCAAAAACAGCATTGAAAGCAAAGTTTAAAGCCATATTACTGGTGATAAGAGGGACTCTCTTTATTTCTCAGTATTAACTTGTTTGCAAAGCATTAGAGGATGGTAACACTGCAATTCACAGTACAGAAGTAACTTTACTTCCTTTCCAGTGAATGGCTTATTTTTCTTAGTGATAAAAGCTCCCTGTGGATCTCTGTTTAGTCAAATGTGTGACTTACTGCACTTCAGCTTTGGTTCTAGGTGTTGGCTTATTCATGACCTACACACAGTTTTGCATTACTGAAAGTCACTATTCCAGGCTTAAGCAAAACAAAAATCACTGGAAGGAAAGAAAAAAGACGCAGGCTAATTTGCTGGTATCACAGTAAATCATGCTGTTTGCTGAGAGTGTTGCTCTCTTCAAATGAGCCAGGAAACACATTCCCAGTTTCACTGGGAATAGTTCATCTCCATGGGACAAGACAGATCCTGGGGTTATGACCAGGCAGTCGGCTGTCTGTGTTGGAGGGACACTGTGCTCCCTGGGGACTCACCTTCCACACAGTTAGATCGGCAGTGTTTAGTCTAGGTAGCTGTCCAGTCCCTTACACGCATAGGTCCAGCCTGGGACCCATAAATGTTTGCGAGTGCTCAGCACTGGCTGCAGGAGGAGTAGGATTAGGTTCTTGGACGTGTGTAAAGTGGTGTAGAGGTAAGGAGGAAAACCCACCTCAGCGCCTGAGACTCATGCAGCAGGAAAAGTCAGAGGTGAGTTTTGCTTTACTGTCTGTAGATCTATGTCTCTATTTAAATATTTAAGTCTGATTTTCATAATTTAGAGGTGGAATTTTGTGATTTTGCCAGTGCTTCCAATGCCATATTTCAAGCAGGAGCAGTGAAAAGGCTGTAGACAGGTCTGTGATCCATAGATAAACAAGACTCCTTTTCCTTTTTCCTGACTGACTCCAGAGCCCTGTGCAGCTCCCTGCCCACCTCCACTGGTGGTTCAGTGTTACTCTTTCATCCATTTCTTCCTTCCTGTGCCGTTCTTGTGGGTCTGAGTTTACTGGGATGTGCAGCTGCTGCAGGTTGCAATTGCAGTGGGAATCTGGATTACCTTCTAGTTCAACATTAAGACCTCCACTTGCTCTCCCCTGCCCTTCAGTAAGAGGTGCTCTGTGCAGTTTATACTCTTGTTGTCTTGTGAAATGTTGCCAATGCATTTCCCACCTGCCACTTCACCTCTTGGACAAGCAAGACTTAGTTTACTTTTCCATCTTAAATGTATAGATTTGGCTTTAGAAGAGTGCAAAAGACACTGGTACAGGTGTGCGGGGAGTCAGAACAATGGTTTTGCCTAATTTATGCATGTTTGCAGGGGAGTGATGTCTTGCATTCCAATTAGGATTGCTCTCTCTTTTCTTCTAGACCCCTCCACCCTTCGAGCTATGTCCTCAGAGTGCTTTTCCCCCCCGAAGGCTTTGTCTCTGCACTGGTTGGGATGGATGCAGCCAAAAGGCTGTTCCCCCACAGCAAAGCCATCCAAACCAAAGTGCATCTCTTCCTGAGCTGCAGTAGTTTGTAGGAACTGTTATGTGAGCATAAACTGAAACTGATGCTGATTTATGTTTATCTATGGGACTGCAAACCATGACCACTCTAATTAACATCCTCTCCAGCTCTATCTACTGCAAGATCAATTGATGCATCACTGCCTGTATCAGACTTCCCAGGTACCTTCCAGGAACCTCCAGGCTCCACTGCCAGCAAACACAGGCATCCCACATTAAATTCATTGGTTTCCAGTGCTTTTCCTTATTACTGTATCTATCAAGCAATGGGTTTGTCTTTAAATTTACGTCTAATTCTGGGGCTGTTTCTCTTCATCCTGGTATGCTCCTAAAGTGAATCCTTTTTGTCTCTGCTGCCTGGCCTTCACAGCTCCATAAGTGCATTCCTTCCTTCTTTGACTCTTCCCCTTAGAGTGATGTAAGAGCCTCCATAAAGGCCTCTTCCTTGTTTCATTAACAAAAGACTTGAAACACAAACCAAAAAACTGAACAAAGTTGTAGAACACTTGCAAGATCAGTTGCAGACTGAAACAAGTTTCCAAGAAACCATTCATCCAAAAACTTTCCACTACATCAGATATTGATTAATGAAGCAATATACACTTTGGCCTATTTAAATTTCATGTCTCACTGGCACGGTTGCCTCATGTCCCAGGCATTTTGGGAGTCTCAAGGTATAACCGTGTGAAGCACAACTTCACCACATGCTAGAGAGATTTCCCAGCTCCAGCTGGACACCAGACATTACTTTTTACTTTGTGTGCTTGCCAGAGATTGTCATTCTCTGGATTGTCACCAGTTTCGTTTCTGAACAACTCTTGCTGCAAAGTTATGCTGCAGGTCAACTGACCAGGCAAATGTGCTTTTCTTTATTTGGTTTACAAACAGCATTTTTCTCAACATTTTTTTACTGGACTAGTGTAAATATGCTTTTCCCAAATATGCTCTGCAAACTCACTTGGGACACTGCCTTTGACTGTCCCCTTTGTGTTTAATGCTATTTTTTTTTCTCCTACAGCCGAAACAGCAATCTGATTGTAGGAAAAAATTCAAGTCCTTTCCTGGGCAGACACCACCTGTTAAGCAGATGGCATCCAAAGAAATACTCAGACCTCTGTCTGACCTGTTTACATCTCTGTACCATGCTCATCCCCAGAGCTAATCCAATCTTGCTTTTCTAAGAGAAATTATGACTTTCATTTACTGACACAAAGCATTTATTCTGTTCTGATTACACCATCTTTACAAAGTATTTAGGGATTACATGTGTTTTCTAGTACTTGGCTTCACCCAGGGAACTTGGCCAGATACTAACAGTCCCTAGAAGACATTCCTGCTTAACTCAAGCCCTGTGAATATTTGCTGTCAAACCAGCCTAAGCAGTTACGTGGGCAGCTGGGCACGGGGGATACCAGCAGCCCAGTGTGGAGCTGGGCTACAGGCAGAGCATTGCAGAGCTCTGCATTTGAGATGTGACACATCTGGAATGAGGAACATGCTGTCCTTGCCAAGATTCAACGTTATACTCATAGAATCACAGAATGGTTTAGGCTGGAAGGGATTGTAAAATAATTTATTTCTAGGCCCCCTACCATGGCAGGCACACCTTCCACTAGATCCGGTTGTTCAAAGCCCTGTCCAGCCTGGCCTTGAACACTTGCAGGGACAGGACATCCACAGCTTCCCTGGGCAACCTGTTCCAGTGTCTTACCACCCTCTCAGTAATAATTCTTCCTAAAATCTAATCTAAACCTATTCTCTTTCAATTTAAAGCCATTCTCACTTGTCCTATCACTGCATGACTTCTCAAAAGTCCCTCTCCAGTCTTCTTGTAGGTTCCCTTTAGTGTTAAAAGGCTGTTAAAATAGTTAAAAATGCAGATTTGGAAATAATGGAACACAGCACAAAAAGAACCTAAAATAAGACACACCCTGAAGATTTTGCTTAAGATCACAGTTTCTCATTGTCTGCACTAATCCTCATGCAGTTTCCACCTCTCTTTCTATTATTTTAAGCTGGGATATCCTGTGATTATCTAAAGATTATCTATCTCCTTGTGGGGAGGAGGCACCAAAAATGGTTGAGCTTTTATGCTTCAGTGCCACATCAAGATAAAGGGCTATGGGTTTTGTGGGTTTTTTTTTACTTCCTTAATTAAGAAAACGACTTTCTTTATTTCTCCTGACTAGGGATTTGGTGCTGCACAGTACTGCTGAAACCTTACTTCATTCCCTATAGTCCCAGAGTCTTTGATTACTTTTTTTTCTTTTTGTTGTGTATCTTCATCAGCACATTACCAGCTTGAGGCTGTGTGTCATTGCCTTCTGAAGATACACCAACAAATGTATCACTCTCAGAAACAGCAAATGCTGTCTCTTCTTATGAAGCCCCCAACTTACTTAACCCTTAAGCAGCACATGAAAAGCAGAGGTGGTATGACAAATTGTAACACTGGGAATAGGGTGTTTAAATACCTGCCTCCCTTTTCATATATATCTTTGATTTTTAAGGTATTTTCTGTGATACTGCATCATACCCCAACAGCAGAAATGGCAGTGATTAACCTGAAATGAGCCACACCCCCAGCATCCTTGTGGCTGTGTGCACTGCACATTTCTTACTGGCTTAGCTGCTGCTGTCCTCTTCAGGTTCTCCTGAATTGCTGGGAGAAGAGCACGCCCCCCTTAACTCTGCCATCACATCCTGAAGGCCCCAGGCACTTACCAGGTTGTTCCTCTCTTCCATTAGGCTGAAGAGGGATTCACATGCACAACTTCTATCTCAGTTAACAGGAATTCACTGCCTAAACACTGACTGTCGATGTGCATGGAGATGGGAATAATAATCTGCCTTTGCTCTCAGCCATGCAAGTGTGAAGGAACATGCTGTTAAATACCTGGAGAACAGATGCAGTAGCAATATAAATAAATTAAACTTGCACTGGATAAAAGCAAAGGCTGGCAGTGCTGGGACCTGGCAGGTGCTGTGGCCACGCTAGCAGAGCTGTGGATATATATGGCTTATTTACTGCCAAGGTGGTGCTGCAATTGAAGTGCAAACTGTTGATTAAAATGTCATGCAGTATTGTTGGGGAAATACCCAGGCAAATAAATTGTTTTGTGCCTATTTATGCCATATTGTATTAATGCAGACATTTTAGATCTTTGGATAATTACCCAAAGTTTGATGTTCCAGAGGGGAGCCAAGTTCTCTCTTGTCAATACTTTAGGCTCCCTGGGCCTTGTTTTTTGTGATAGTTAGTTTTTCTTCTTGACCACGCTCCTTTGCTACCAGGCAGGGGCTTCCTTGTTCTTCTCTGAGTTCACAGAACTTGAGTTCTGACAGGTCAAGAAGTCACTCAGATCCAGTAATCAGCACTACAAATTACTGTAACACTACAGTATTATACTCCTGTGTGCTCATATCCCCTTTTCGGATCACGGCCTGATGGAATGCTGGTCCTGCTGCACATCCCTAAAGTGAGCATCAGGTGGTCACCCCCAAGGCCCTCTGACCTCTCTAAAGTGGGCCAGCTTATCACCATCTTACCATAAAAAGCCATAATAATATAATAAGGACCTAATTATAGAATTGTAGAATGATTAGGGTTGAAGGGACCTTAAAGATAACCTTAGGTCCAAGCCCCTTTCATGGACAGAACACCTTCCACTATACCAGGTTAATCTAGCCTGGCCTTAAACACCTAAATTCAGTACATACTACTATAAAATATACAGAAGATCATTGATACTAGGGGTAATTTCATGGAAGGCAGCAAGTTGCCTCCATATTTTTCCTGGCAGGATAGATATGACTGTAACCTGGAAAAGAGACAGTAGAGATATACATGCATACAGTATGTTTAATTTGGAATTACGGTTAAAATGCTTATGAGCATAATGGGTGTGACATGTTATTTACAGGAATTGTCTCAGAACACCAGAACACCACTAAGTCTTTCATAGGATGGATAATTGACTGTCAGAGCAATATGTAATGAAAACCACGTAGGACTTACATCCCAGATCTCTTGGCTGGTGCTGTAGGGAATGTAGAAGCGATATACTCCATGCAGAATCAGGGACTTTCCAGCTCTTTCACACATACCTAGTGCTGAAAAGAGTGGAAGATTGTGGGAAGACTCTGTAAGATGTGTAGGCTTGGCAAGAGTTGGATTTCCTCTGTGTGTTCAACCACAGTGTCCCACTGTGGGGTGTCCGAAACCCTCAGTGGTTTGAGCTAGGTTTTTTGGTGTGTATCTGAGGACTGGGTATGTGACAGCGTCTAAAGTGTCACCAGGCACGGCGTATGTGTTTGTGGTAGCTACTGCCTTGCCGGTGCAGCCACGGGCCTTGTGCAACACCCCCGTTACAAAGGGCACCCTCGTCAGGGGCTCTAACGAGCTGGGCTGCTGCTTTGCCCTCAGCTACTGATTATTTTCTATTCACATTTGCGTGATTAGTTTCTAACGAGCCCTCCCAAGTATCCCCCCGGGATTCCCCTCTTTTTCACTGGTGATTAGGAAATATGTGTTAAACGCAGTGTGGACACTTCTGGGGTTTGCTGCAACAGATGATTAGTCCCCGGGTTTTGCCGGTGCCGGTTGGGCACATGCAGTGTCGTGGGCAAAGGAAGACACACAGATTTTTATTCCAGGTACATCATACTGAGACAGGACGATCTCCATCAGCTCCCACCGATATCTGTGTCCATCAAATCACTCAGTTTCTCACAAGATCACAGAGAATATTTCAGGTACCCAGGAGATTTCTTCCCTTGCAACAGCCTCTTCCCTACCAGAGCAGTGAATTTTTTGGCCAGAAGGGAGTTTGTAAACACAAGATCCCAAATCTGGTGGGAACTGGACATAGAAATTAGTTAGCCTTAGGCGTTGTTCCCTGCAGAATTTATTTTTTTTCTGCAATTTTATCTGTCCTTCAGTGTAATCTGAGCATCTGAACCCAGATACAAGCTCTTTGATCAAAATGTTTTTGGCTCTGCTTCATCTCCTATGGGCTGCAAAGGTGACACCTGAGAGATATTATTTCAGTTTCTGTTTTAAAATATCAGGTGGTATCACATTTGCAGCTGTTGATGCCAGGAAGATGAGACCAATAATTGCCAGAGCAAGACATGAGCCTGGGCCTTTTTTGATTTTTCATGATTTTCCTTGGCTGGCCGTTGTTTTTTAAGGGCTTGGAATACTGGGCAAGGGACATTGGTGGAGAAAAAGCATCTCTAGACACACACCTTTCCTTCCCTGCTGAAGGTAAGTGGCACGCCACCATATCCTAATCAGTATGACTCAGGTTATTCCACACACACTCACAGAAGCTATTTTCTGACCATTTCTATGTGGTGTGTGCTGGAACAGCTCACAGATTCTGGAGTAACTGGGGAAGTATGGGAATACTTCTGTAGGAACCTGCTACAGCTGCACCCTTCAGATTATACCCAGAGAGATGGATGCATACAGGTAGGAATCCAGTGCATCCCTTCAAATTGAGTTAATTTGGAATCCCTTGGAGGAGCGGTCAAATGAGTTGAGCAGAGTAGCTCCCAAAAAGCAAGGATGGCCCTAGAACAACTGGTCACTTCATGACATTACCTTCCTCTACCCATTTCATTTTCCATGCTCAGGCAGGTCATGATAACAGGAACATGCAGGATTTCATTTTCCCTTCCTCTGCAGAGGTGGTGGTGTGCATTCTGCCAGTAGGACAGTTTCATCTGCCACGTCCTCCACAGGGATCAAGGACACTGCCAGTGCACTTCATGTGTGATACAGTGCATTTTGGGACCCTTGGTCTTTCATTATTCACTTTATGATTGTGCTGGTGTTTCCTGAACTACAGCAATTTACAATTTGGAAGTTCTCCTTACACTCTATTTTTAAGATAGTTCTCTCGTATCCAAGGTGTGGACAATAATATCCTGATTTGTTTCTTTCAGTCCTGTATTTCTCATGCATCGTACTCTGACTTTTGACAGCACGAGAATACAGAAAGTCTCTTATAGGAAAGCCAGTTGGGACAAGGTGGTCATCTGACCCCTTGCACCCATTGCAGGTGCTCATAATAACAGATGTTCCAGGGGTCCCCACAGTCAAGTAGGCTACTTAACCCTCCCCTACACAAGATGCTCCTCACTGGTCAGGACTGGTGGGGAAAGTTGGGACAAGGAAAGCATAGGGTGTGGGAGGAGAGTCAGTCATCTAAGGTGGGCCCTTGGGGGTTTGTGAGAAAGCCCTCCAGTGCCACTTAGAAAGGCTTTTCTGGAACAGTGATGAGCATGGTTAGGAAATGAGCAAAGCATTTGTGCTGTTCTGGGAGATGGAGATGAGGTTGGGTGGGTGGGTAGAAATGATCCCTGGAGATTGCACTGGTGGGGAGCCCAGCTTGGCTCATCAGCTGCTTCTATGCAGAGAGTGGTACCAGCCATGGTAGAGAAGGTCAAGATTCAAACCTTGCAGTTCAAGAGTGGCAGACTGCAGTTACAAGAGACTAAGGGAAAGCAAAGACCATCAGTGCTCCTTTTGAACTATATTGGATCATTGGGAAAGCATCAAGATGACAGTAATTTTAAAAATGGCATTATCAGAGGTAAGGACTGACATTTGGTTTAAGTCTACATTGTGGGATGCTCCAGTGTGTGCTTCTCTCCTGTTTCTGTCCTATCCTCTAGTCCTCTCCAATTACTCAAGGGCATTTTAAGATATTCAGAGCCTTACTAGATCACCAGACATATTTGGGTTCTGGGTGCTCCAGAGAGCATCCTCTCCTCTGTCAGCTTTGCTGTTTGGAGGGAGAGCGAATCTGATTGGGTGGGTGGGCTGAGGGCACTCCTTGAAACAGCATCAGTGAGGCTTCAGTTTTGGATCTTGATCACAGTTTGAAATGTCGCAGAGAGTGAAGGACTGGAGGTAATTTTCCCAGATACAATCCTAGGATAAAGTCTTAATGGCATGAATTTAAATCCATCCCACTCTAGCTAGCCCTCTGTGACTAGTGGGCAGTTGGGAAAGTGGAGGATTCAAAGGTGAAGGAGCACTGTATGGAGGAAGCTGCCTGCCCAAGAAGACAGCTTGTTTACTGGAAAGGCTACAGATTTAACTTCTTCCCACCACTATGGATCATGGCAAGTCACTGCTGCCCTGTTGCAGCTGTCCAGCTGAACCTCTACCCAAACTGTGCTGGCTGCAGGGGACACTCAGACACCCAGCATATGTGTACATCCTTTATATAGGAACTGAAATTTCAACAAGTGCCACTGCAGGCAGCAGTACTCCCTGGCATATTTGGAAATCTGCAAAAGAGGATGCAAATCATGTGGCAATTGGGAAGATGCTATCCAGGGCATGAAGCGTAAGGCAAGGACAAGAGAACACAGAGCTGAGTTCATAACCCTGAATCACTGCTGCTCTTCTGAGTCCTTCCATGTTTGTTGAGCTTCCCTGCATGAGCAGGTTCACTAGAGTCCACAAGGAAAGCATAGTTGAGAGGAAAAGTCATGGCCAATGTATGTGAGATGGATAGCAGTGCCAAGAAAAATCATTAACAAAACAGCCTACTAAACTTTTAGCTGTTTTAAAGTCTAAACATGACCCAAGGCTGGGTGACTTTATGGTTGGTTCCATGTGTGTGTCAAAGGAAGGAGACAAACCTAACTAGGAAGGAAGAAGTGACTGTGGCTGAGGTCAAAACAGTAACAAGCAAGTTCAAAGACAGCAACAAAGAAAGTAGGAGTAGTGTAGAATGGCTCGTCATCAACCAACATATTAAAATGTTGTGAAGAAAAGCAGATGAAAGTTATAAGAAGGAGGAAAATTCCAAAATGAGGCAAACCCAAGGGGTTCTCCAAATATGCAGAAGGACCAAAATGAATCCAGATCCTTGTACTTTCGCTTGAAGGAAAAACTGTGATGCTTGGGTTGTTGCTGTTGAAATGAGGTGTGGGTGGCGAGAAAATGAGAAATGGCTAGTGCAGGGGGAATTTCTTCTCCTGTTAGATGCAGTCAAGGTCATAATAATCTGAAAATGACCTGGATCTTGAGGAGATCAGTCCTATGTGCCATGTCCCATGTTGGCTGTTTGTATGTGTGCTTAAATTAGGAAGCCAATTCAGCAAGCCTTGTCTCAAACTGGTGTAGTTTGGAATATCCCTGAAGTCATAGCAAAGGGCACAGACTCATGTTCTTCTTTCAGAAACTGCTGATGGTGCTAGAGTGTCCTCTTCATTGTCACTCTGTTCATCAACCTTCAGCACTGGAGCACTGCCACTGCAGCTTCCAGAGTCCTCCATACCTTTCCTCTTGACAGGACTACAGAAGATTTCACTTTCTAGAAAATATTCTTTGGCAAAGCCTTGACTCCTGTGTTACTATAATTAATCATCTGATTAATGCATTCAAGTGGGTAGGTCTGAAATTAATTTAAAAAGTGTTCCTGAATTTCCTAGTAGGATAACTCAGAAGCTGAAGGAAAACAACAGACACAAATACACATAGTAATGTTAAAGTTTCTTGTGTTGTCACAATAAATGGAGATGCTCCTGGCAAGCATTACTTTGAAGATGACTATGTAACAAATCTGATGCTTTAAAAATAATTGCAATTCACAGGTATAAAAAGGCTAGAAGTGGATTAAAGTTGTAGTTGTCACAGTTTTGGTTTGGAGATTAGAGCCCCTGGTAGGTAAAATGCCAGGGGACTGGCACGTAAGAGAGCACTCTGTTGTGAAGGGTACCACAACTTGGGAAAAAAAGTGAATGCTTTGTTTGTTGAAGGTGGGAAAACAGGTGGGAAGGTTGGAAGCTTCATGAGAGTGCTGGGGGGTTCTGGTGAGGAGGGTCCCCGTGACCACAATGAGGCAAGGCAGGTGTCACAGAGGGCAAGGGAAGGTCGTGCTCTCGGGATGAGCAAGCAATTCGGCACCAAAGCAATCCTCCGGCTGGCTGGAGGAAGCTCTGTGGTTGAGTTATGCAATTGTGCTCTATGAGGCTTTTCTCTGCAGAGTTTTTACTACTCACAACTTTGGAAAGTGGGTGAGGTGGAGCCTTGGGATCAGCTTGTAGGACTGTGTCTCTGGGTTTAAAGAGTCCTGACCGACTCCAGCGTTACGGACACAGAGAGAGGGGCTGCTGCTAAGAAATGGATCCCTTCCCAAGTTCATCCTTTTTGAAAGCAATTTGATATGTTGGACTCTTTTACTCGCTTGCTTTCTTTTTGAAAGCTTCCGCGTCGGCAGGAGGTAGGTAAAGAGAGCAGCTGTTGCGTCTGGAGTTAATTGGGGTTCCCCAAGCCTAGGTGCTCTGCTTTCCTGCTTTACTCTTTCACAGTTTGTAGTACTGAAGCATTTTATTTTTAAGGGAGCTACTACACTCTCTCTATCTACAGGAAACAGAATATAAAAAAAGAAAAGGGGGAAAAAGAAATTTGGCAAGGAGCCAAGTCCAGTGACTGAAGTAAGAAGTAGGGAACTTGGAGTCAGTGTAGTTGCCGGGACATTGTATGTCAGAGCGAGCCAGCGGCGGATTTTAAGGGTGTCGGAGAGGACACGCGACGCCCATCTCACAGCGCAGATAAGGTTTGCGTCCTTAGGTGAATGTCCCGGCGCTGCGACTGCGAGCGAAGCTGCCGGTCTTGGGAGGGGATAAAGCTGCGTGTAAATGAGAAGAGAGGAGTGTACCGGAGTGCTATGGAGGGCAGCAACTTTGTTGCTGTGACTTTTACAAGCCTTCAAGGGTAAGATTTAATGCTTTCCTTCCGCTCGCTTGTTTTCCCTGAGACGTCTGGGTGGAGTGAGCTGAGCTGTACATGATTGCAAGCAGCAGCGGCAGCAGCGGCAGGAGCAGCAGCAGCCGCCCGGGGAAGCTGCTATTGTTTGTTTCAGAGGGATCAGGCTGCGTTTCTCTTTGGGAATCCGCTCCGCCACAGCTGCTGATCCGTAACTTGAGCGTCGTTGCAACCAACTTACCCAAAGGAGCTGAATGCAGTTTTTTGACTGCCATCCTGGTGTCAGTTTAAAGAGTGTTTCAATGAAGACAGATGGAGGATGTTGGATCGTTACTTTAAGACGTGGCAGATAACAGACTGAGCCTGTTTCCCAGCAATTACAGCTAATTGCGTTGGCACATTTGAGTGTAGGGGTGGGAACGCAGAATTTCATGTGTTTCTGTATATATAGCTTGGAACATCACCAAAAAATAGCTGTAGGGCTGGCTCACCTCATCCAGGATACCTCTTCAGGTATGGAAAAAGCAGGGACGTGTCAGGGATACTTTCAAATTCGTTGCAGCAAGTCAGTAGATGCAGAAGCTACACTCCTTTTGTAAACCCTGATGCCAAGAGTGACCACTTACAGTGCCTTAAACTTATTCCAGGTTTCAATTCTGCCAAATCTGATTTTCATAATGAAAAAGAGTAGTTTTGGGATTCAAAGCACACATTTTGGTTGTCCATGCTGCAGCTTACTTTCTGTGTTTGCAAAGCAGGGAGTGGTACAACACATGCTATTCCTTGTTTTGCTCTTGAGGTATTCGAACACAAGAGGATGTAAGGAGGGGTGGAGAAATGCAAATAGTAATGTATTTCAGTGCTAAAAGATGATTAGTACTAATTACTTCTAATGGCTGAAATTTTTGTATGTGCTTTAGATAGGGAAAAGCAAATGCATTGCTCTCTTTGCAACCAAAATTTAACAAATTTGACTGAAACACTACATCTGCCATTCAAAGGGGCCCCTTGGTAAACATGCCTTTGTGTGGCACATGGCAAGGTCAGTTTGTGCCAAGTGTGCCAGGCCTTTACGCTGCCTTTGCCAGAGCCTTGGCAAACACTGCACTGTGATGTCTTTCTTTTGCAATACCTGTGAGTGAATGGGACTATCCAGCTCTAGCACATGATGTGTGGCAACAAAGGCATGGATAACACAAGGAGATTGAGGACTTCATGTATTTTAAATCCTTAATTTAATCCTTTTCTCTGTTGTGCCTCCAAATCCAATGTCAATTGATACATGTTCAAAATTTACGGACTTAGATGTGGTATTTAATATCATTACTTCACCAAGAGCAATGAGCAGTGAAAACAAGAAGTTTTCAATCTTTTGTGCCATGATGCTCAGTGCTTGGGATCTATTTTCTCATTTGTTGAGTTATTGGTTGGATATTTAGTACTTTAGCCTGAAAAATAATAGAATTCTAAGACCTGTGGGTATTTGTGATTGTTACATCAGGTGAACACAAATTTAAAAAGACTCAGACTTATGTGCAAAAACTGACCTGACATGAAAAGGTGAGTGGAGGTGTGATATGCTTTCTGAATTTGTACCTGCACAGGGTTGTTTAAACTTTTCTGTATGAATACACACCACAAGATATTTGGTGACAAAACTGACTGGAGAAATCTTGTTTTTCTGACAAATTCCCCTCATTTCTGGGTGCTTCCTTCTTGCACTAGAGCACAATTCACTGCCCCTTCAGATCTGATATGACCACTGCTTGGGCAGGAATTTCAGTATGTACTGAACTACACCCCATGATCTAGATTAAAATAACCCTTCAAAAAATGATTCTATTTGACATGGATCATTTCACAGTGTCTGGGAATGAAGTGATAGGAGCAGAGGAACCAAGTATATTCTAATTCATATTTATCATTTAATCTGATGTATCATATAGCTTTGTCTAGAGAAAAGGGGCCAAGAAATGAGACATGTTTTCCCTCCAAAACATCTGCTCTGCATTCATCCAGGTTGCGCCATGTCTTTTCTCATTTTGGCACTCAAGATTATGGTGGTGGGAAGTGCCTCCCTCCACCTCCAGTTTGCAGTACAAACCTCAGTAAACCTTTGCAAATTCCACATGTTGTAGTCCATTGCAACTTGCTCCTCACGCAGGAGGAGCTTTGCAGTTGTGTTCTCAAGCCAAATAATTGAATTATGGAATGGTTTGGGTTGGAAGGGACCTTAAAGACCACCCTGTTCCAATTCCCTTGCCATGGGCAGGGACACCTTCCACTAGACCAGGTTGCTCAGAGCCCCATCCATCCTGTCCTTGAACATTTCCAGGGATGGGGCACCCACAACTTCTCTGGGCAGTGCCTCACCACCCTCACAGTAAAGAACTTCTTCCTAATACCTAAATTAAACCGATTCACTTTTAGTTTGAAGCCATTCTACCTTGTCCTGTCACTACATGCCTTGCCAAAAGTACCTCTCAAACTCTCTTGTGTCCTCTTTAAGCACAGAAATTTGCTCTAAGATCTCCTCAGAGCCTTCCCTTCTCCAGGCTGAACAATCCCAGCTCTCTCAGCCTTTCCTCATAGCACAGGTGCTCCATCCCTCTGATCATCTTGGTGGCCTCCTCTGGACTCACTCCAGCAGGTCCCTGTCCTTCCTGTGCTGGGCCCCCAGAGCTGGATGCAGTGCTCCAGGTGGGTCTCACCAGAGCGGGGCAGAGGGGCAGAATCCTCTCCCTCCCCTGCTGCCCACAGGGCTCTGGATGCAGCCCAGGTCACGTTTGGCTCTCTGGGCTGGGAGTGCCATGGCCAGGACAAGCTGAACTTCTCATCCACCAGCTCCCTCAAGGCCTTCTCCTCGGGTCTGCTCTCAATCCATTCTCTGCCCAGCCTGTACTTGGGATTGCCTTGACCTGCACGAGTGCTCAAATGATCTGAGCCCCAGTCAGTTATTTAACAGGGCAGAGTACTGGGAGTAAAAAGAATTAAGAAAATACAAAAATAATCAAGTGGAAAATGGAACAACAACTAAATGTCCAGAAGGGCTGACACAGATTATGGAAAGCAACTAGAGGAGACTGAAGCAGCACTTCACTTTGCCTGATCATAGCTGGTGCCAGGGAAAATTGATACAAACAGCAAATTGCATTTTTTCTGACTATAGAATGTTTTTTATGTGTTTATGGGTTTTTAATTAATTCAGGAAGAGAAGGCTATGAAATTATTCTACCAAAATTTGAGAAGTATTTAATGCCACACAACAAATGAAATATGAGATTCTTTTTTCCCCAATATTTTTTGTTTGCCCAGAAAACACAAAGAGAAACTAAAACTGTGATTAAAAATGGATGTGAGTGGTAGGAGGCTGATGACCCATCACTGCAAGTTTAGAAGGAAAACTGAATCGCAGATTTAAAAAATAGAAAAGTAAAGAAAACTGAACAGGGGCATGAATTTTGGTTACACATGAAATCTGTGGGGGAAAAAAAATACCATGAGGGAGGTTGTTGGTAAATACAGGTGCAAAGATGTTGGACCCTGCAGGTAGAATTGAGAGTCTAAAGTAACCCAAGAAAAGAGACCTGGGACTGAAAGGCAGGAAAAGCCAAGGTCAGCCAAGAGAGCACATCTGTCCTCACAAGCTGTGGTGAGACAGACAGGAGCAGTACCTGTTGCTCCACCAAAGGGGACAACTTCACTATTACTTGCTTTGTGTTTGCTTTCACACTGGCAGCTGGTGGTCAATGAACTCTGAGACTGAAAACAGACACCTGAAAGTGTGACAGTGTACTGTCTCAGAGGGGGTGTGAGCAGGCAGCCTTGCACAGAAGCTACAGCCAGTGTGAGAGTGGTTTTTCTAAATAAAGAAGTATGGGGATTAGATGTGTGAGTCAATAACAAAGCAGTAAAGGAAGATATTTGCAATATTATGAAAATAAAGGGTACCTCAATGCAAGAGGGGTGTGTCTAGGCCTTAATGCCATTGTCTGTGTGCCCACTGAATACTGACACATTCTCAAATTACATTGTGGTTTGGGCAAGTCAGGAACTGAGTTTTGCCTAAAGGAACAGGTCAGCTTGAGAAGGATTCATGCATAACTCCTGGGATTTAACTAAGTGAGCAAGTATGCCAAGTCTGTGTGGTGGAAATGACGTACCAGAGAGGTAATTGGTATAAATGGATGTGGCAAAGTTATCTCCCACGTCTGCCCTAAAAGGCAAAGTTTTGTGGGAATTGAAAGCCTGTAAGGGTATTTGTACTGGCCATGATGTTAACTTAAATTTACTACTGAGCGAAGATATTGAATGAACGCAATCCTCATCTAATGCACTCAGAGGCTGTGGGAGCTACATGCCTTCCATATCAAAAGAGTGTATTGTTTCAGTCTTCTTGTCACGCTGTAGTCCCACCAGAAACCAGGGTTCAAAGAATCACGGTAATTAACAAAAGCCATATGTCAGAGCTGAAGGAAGTTTCAGGTTTTTGTTTGGAAGCTGTGAAAGTCTATTGTTTGTTTCAAGTTATTACTGCTGAAAGAAGGCTTATAACCACCTTCTCTTCTCTGCTGCCCCAAAAATATAAACATCCTTTTTTCACCCTCTTCTGAAATTCTATGCCTTGTCAATTGAGTACACAGCTGGGAGAGGTTTGGTAGCTGGGGATTGTTTTTCTAAAATGTTTGGAAAATACAGGAAGATACAGGGTTCAAATGGATCATGTAATCATCAATATGATGATTATACCCAGTTAACCTTTTGTATATTTGTGCTGACAGTGAACAGTGACTATTGTTTTTCTAAAATGTTTCACAAATACAGCAACATCCAGAGTTCATATGGATCATCTAATCATCAATATTGTGATTGCAACTAGTCAACCTTTTGCATCCTCATGCTGCCAGGATTACCAGATTAGTGATTATCAGATCTGTGGCTCCTAGAGCTTTAGCAAATCTGAGGTCTTTGCCTCTATGTGTGTGGGCAGTGTGTCTCAGTCTTCCCACCATCTTATGGAGAGCTGTCTGTCCTAGTTAGTAGGGTTTTGTAAAACATAATAGTAATTCTAAAACATGGAAGAAATTATGTTGAAAGCGATAGACTGAGGTCAGGGATGCAAAGTAAGTTTAGTCAGCAGGGTCAAGAAAGCTTTATGTTGTGACATTGCATATTTTATCTTTAGTTGGTTTGGCTTCATGGGCAGAGAAATTCTGGGGAGAGGTGTTGCCAAAGCATTTGTCATGATGAGCAGAAACAATTGGGTGTCTGAATAGAAAAAGGACCAAGAAGAATGGGCACTGAGTGGCTCCCAAACCCCTCACTGAATTCAGACTCACTGAACTGCAGCTGCTAAATATAGCCTCTCTTTAGCATCTGAAGCAGAGATCTGTGAAGAAGTTTGACCTAGGCAAGGATTGCAGAATTTTCCTTAATTTTTACCTTTATTTTCTAAAAGACATGAAGCCCAAGCTTGTGCTGATGGTGTTGTATCAGGCTTGCATTTGGGCAGTGCCATAGGCCGTGTTTGCATTTGCGTATTTCCAAAATAGGAAATATTTGTTATTCTTGTCTCCTTAGGCACCCTTACTCTGCACAGATAGCACAGGATAAAGGGCAAAAATTACATTCTGACACCTAGAAAACTTGTTCTAGATAGATTGTGACTCCCTCAAGTGCCTCAGCTTGGCTCACTGACCACTTAAGCAACTGGTACAGTGTTCCTGTTGATTCAGGCTCCTGGTCACAGAGCAATGACAGCTTTTCTCATCTTCACAGATCCTCTAGGCTGTCAGCACCAACATAACCTTCAAATCCTTTAAATAAACTTGTCTGATGATTGAGACACTGCAAGTTTCACTACCAGCCTGCTTTGACACAATTTTCTTTTTTAATGCTCAATTCCTCTGCCTATCAGGATATATTCAGGGCCTTAAATGCATTTCTGGTGCCTGGCTTTAGGCTTCTGGGCCAGGTAGTTTGCAGTCAGGGGGAAAGAAATTTTATTCTAGTCTGCCCCAAACATGCAGGATGACCAGCAGTGGACAAGAGTGTGAGCCAGCATGTGTTGAGCAGAGGCGGATTTACAGGAAACCAGTGCTTCCTGCTGCTTCCTCCTCTTCAAGGAGGCTGGTCTTGCTCTGGGTAGACACACAGTTCCTCTGTACCTTAAGTACAAGCCCTGTGTGTGTATTTCCCATTTTCATATAACACCAATATAGTGGGAATGTCCTTTTCAGTCTCTTTTCCACTGGCCCCTTCTTCATGCCATGTCAGGAGATGAATTGATCAGCATGTCCAAGGTAAGGAGCCCACTGATGCAGTGCAACCTGAAAACTCAAGATTGTTTTGTATTTTAAAGCATTCTAGATGATAAACTGTGACTGCTGACCACAGTGCTTAGGAATTAGTTTCCCTCATTTTTTGGGTATAGAATTACCTGTGTGTGCTGCTGTATGTGTTGTGAATTGCCTTCTCTTTTCTCTTGCAGAAGTTCCATGGAGTTGGACTAAAATAAAGTTCTGGGATGTCTCTATTTGGATTAAAATTTGGAAAGAAGAAATTGAAAGGTGAGTGTAGTCTGCTAATGTCATTGTCGTGGGAGCAAAGGAATGTAAATACAGCACATGTACAAGTCCTTGAGCTCCTGTTTGGGAACATGTCTGGTCCTGCAGAGCAGGTGGGGGAAGACACACTTTCTTTCCTTTTCCTGCATTTCATACTACCTTGGAGGAGTGCTGAGGACCGGGTACCAGTGAACGGGGGCACATCTGCAACAGAACCAGCTACAGAGCTTGTGCGCTGTCGTGACACATGACTGCCTTGGGGAAGTTGAGTTTTGGTGGTTTTTTCTAGACAAGAATCCTTTGTGGGCATGGGTGGAGGAGCAATGCACAGTGCAAAGGCCCAGTGCAGTCTATGGATGATGAAATATACTGGTGCATCTCAAATTATGTGTCCAGTTTTAAGTCCCTCACAAGAAAGACGTGGAGGTACTGGAGCATGTCCAGAGAGGGAAAAGAAGTTGGTGAAGGGTCTAGAGCACAAGTCTTATAAAGAGCAGCTGAGGGAGCTGGCGGGTGTTTAACCTGGAGAAAAGGAGCCTCAGAGGAGACTTTATTGCCCTCTAAAACTATCTGAAAGGAAAATGTAGTTAGGAGGGCGTCAGTCTCTTCTCCTAGGTAACAAGGAACAGGACAAGAAGAAATGTCCTTGATACAGCAGGGGAAGTTTAGATTGGATATTAGGAAAAATTTCTTCCCAGAAAGGGTTGTCAAGTACTGGAACAGGCTTCCCATGGCAATGCTGGAGTCACCGTCTCTGGAGGTCTTTAATAGATGTGTAAATGTGGCATTTAGGGACATGGTTTAGTGGTGGAGTTGGCAGTGATGGATAAACAGTTGGATTCCCTGATCTTGGAGATCTTTTCCAACCTAAACAATTTTGTGATTCTGTTTTATGATGGCGGTGGCCCAGATATTCCCTTCAATCAGAAACAAGAAGAGTACATTAGAGACGTGCACCCCGGGAGCACACGTGTGTGCACCCTGAGAGACCCAATGTCCAGATTCTGGTTGGGGATCCAGGTCTGCAGACATGGTGAAGAGGAGAAGTCTCTAGCCTTTCCTTTCAGGGTGTTCCTCCCTGTATTTGATGAATGTGGAATTACTGCCTTACTTGTATTTTGACATGAAATTATTTTCCAACCTCTCTGAGCTCAGAGGACTGAACAGCTTTTTCCCAGGGGTTTATTTTTGCAATTGTGCTGCTATTTCCCCTTCCTGGACCAGGGCAGACTGTGAGCCCTGGTGCTAAGACAGGGGCATCCGTTTGCTTCTCTGACAGTCCCAGGAGAGGAGGTTGTGATTGCTCCCAGGGAAGGATGTCTGCCAGCCCCAGATCTTTTTTACCCCATCTTGGCTTTGCAGATGAGGGAGCACAGGTTTGGCTGTGAGCCACCATCCACTCAGAGCATCACCACTTGTAAAGCAGTAGCTGTTCAGATTATCAAAAAGATTCTGTTGCTATATTAGGAAAGTTTTGTGTTTTGCCTGGGCCCAGGCCTGGGCTTTAGCAGAGAAGAGTTCAGCCCACCACTTCAACCAAATATTCAAGAAACTCAGATCTTCCTATATAGAAATGCTATATTTTATTGGAAAAAATAATTTCTTCTCACATCTGCTCATCAGTTCAAAACCAATGAAGGCAAACTGGAAGAAGTTCAGAGGAAGCTAGGGTGATCAGGGAATGAGGAGCTTCCATAACAGGAAGCTAAGAGTGTTTTTTCCTCCCCTTTTGTTTTTAATTATTTTGCCTTGCATCTCCAAAGCTATGATTGCTCCTTGCAAACATTTCACTAGGCGTAAATGCAAGTGTTGAAGTGCTATTTTAATCCAAGAGTTTATAAGTCTTTTTCTTGCAGAAGTCCGAAGGACTGTGCCTGAGAGCAGGCAAGGCTCTCCTGCAGGGAACATCCCATCTTGGGATGGGATGCTCATCTTGAAGGGGCAGTACTGCTTATGGAAAGACCAAATTTCTGTTCCAAAAACAAAGCTGGATGACGTTTAACCTAGCTGAGGAGCCATGCTCATGGTATGACTTTAATGGGAGGGAATCAATTACCTCAGGCATTAGCTGCTGACCTGGAATCAGGATTGCTCCTATGAGATAAAGCATTTCTACCTAGCAAGACATGGTTTCCACTTGAGCTGAGGTGCAGGCGAAATTTGATAGGTGTACTTTAAGAGGACAGGTTACATGGTCTTAAGTTTCTTGGAGATAAGAGTCGGTTTTTTATAGTTTCAAGTTCTTTATAGAAGTAATCAGGGATGTAACTAAAACGCAGCTCATGTCAGACACACAAAGGTGGCTGGAGGAAACCAGCTCTTGGATAATGCTGGTGAAGCTCTTCCAGCAGAAGCAGGGAAGCACACCTCATAGATAAGCAGCAGCGCTGTTTCTGTGGAAAAGGTGCCTGAAATCTTTTACACTAAGGTTTAACCTACAGTGAACAAGGGTGAAACAGAGAGGATGAGGAGACCTTTTAGTCCATTGAGTGTGTGGAAGGTCAGAGACGGCTGGGAATTGTGGAATATTTTTGCTCACTGGCTTCATCCCATGGCAGTTTAGCTCAGCATTGTAGCTTTGTACCTCTAGGACAGGGATAGGCAGGTCCACGAAAAAATGGGAATAGAGAGCAGGGAGAATCCATCTACACAGATGGCAGAGCAGTCATTGCTGCAGTTTCTTCTCTGTGAGCCCAGCCTCAGGGTATTGTGAGAGGAAGATGAAGGTTATAAATTGATCTAGGGCACTTGGAAAGCTCCACAGTGTTTTCCTTCTTGCTGCTTACCAAGGCAGCTGGGCTTGGAGCAGTCAGGCTCTGGGCAGAGCTTGGCAGCTCATGACTGGCACTACAGGGCACTGAGTTCAGCTGCCTTCTGGGATCCCCATTCTGATCCAATAGGAAATGTCTCACCACAATAGACATTGAGTAAGAAAAATGTATTTATTTTTACATAATTTCCCATGAGGGAAATAACTGTGAATTGAAAAACTTCTCAAAGTTCGTTTTGGAGCTGTATTTATTTTTATGATTTTCTGCATCACTTCCTATCACTGTGCATTGCTGTTATTAACAACATGTGCAATTGTGTCAAGCTGTGGCATTTACCAGCATGTCTAGGAGATACTGTTTTCTAGTGAAGGAAATTATATGTGCCAGCCAGTCACTGTCAGACTAGTTTTCAAAATAAAAACAAAAGACTATTTCAGCTGCTTTTTCTGGCACGCTAATATTAGTCAAAATATTGCGAACTACTATTAGAAATAAAACCAGGACACAGAGTGATATAAAATTCTAAACCAGTTGTGGGGGGAGCAGAGAGGGAATCAAAGTTTTTCAAAATGAAGAAGAGATAATTGCTACTGTTAATATATTTAAAAAATGTATGTTTTTTCATTCTGAAGTGTGCTGAAAAAAATATGAAAAGATGTAGATGCTTCTTGAGAATTAATTTGTTGCTGGGCAATTTTGAGACATGGTGAGTCCCCACCTCTGCCCAGAGCCAGAGCAGGTGGGTGAGACATTACCAGGAGTAGGAGAGGAAGGAAAACCAGAAATGGTGTTATTGCAGGAGATGGGAAAAGGGAGAGATGAGTCAGACTCCATCCCTTCCTAGAAAAACTTAAATGGGAATATTTTCAGGTTTAAGGTTATCCAGCTTCTTCCACCTGTGTCCCAAGAGAGCTGTTTGGCCACAAATGTTGTACACACTGGGAAAATCCGAGACATCCTTTTGGAGCTCTCTCTTCTTCTTTTCTCTCTTCTTATGGTGATAATATAAAATGCTGCTTTGAAGAGTACAGAATCTACCACTGAACTTCATGTTGATATTAAAAATTTACTAGACCCGAGGCAGAAATATTTCCAGTTCCCCTTCAGTGTTTTTTATTTCAGGCCTTTTTCTGCTGTATGAAAATGGAGGAGGATAGTACATCGCTGAAGTGGGCCCTCTGTTAGTGATTCCAATAGCAAAATAATTTTGCTTTCTATGCCAGGGATATATGAAATGTTTTACCTGTGTGAGAAATTCCACTATGTGTGGTATTTGTTTGATGCTTAGAAGGAGGCTCAGTACCAATCACCAAAGAAGTAGTCCATGACCACAAAAGTGTATTTCTTGCATTTTATTTCTTCAGGAGGAAGGAGGATTCTTGTATTTTTGAGGCAAAAAGATGTAATAGATATATTCATTTAATAATGGAGGGACAGGAAAGAGGAAATAAGGCCAAACTGAGAGATAATGGTGTCCCTGTAAGGTCATGATGCATACTTTTTCTGAATTAAATTCTTCACACTCAGCACAGTCTACTCCATTTCAGAGATGAAAATGCATGTGATTGCCAACATAAATCCTCTCCAGCCAGAGCAGCCAGAGAATCTCCACAGAAGAGGGGCAATCTACACGTTAAAAATGCATGGGTTTGTAGCATGGAGCCCTGGAGAGCCCCTCCTTTGAGTCAATTAAAAACCACATGTTTGTTTGCCAGGCAGCTGGGCATGTTCCTGCTCCAATCTAGGCTTGGCTCTGACCTCCCTCTCCCCATTTCCATTCCACTGGTTTCTCACTGTTCCTGCTTCCCCAGCCACGCTCCCCGAACCCTGCCAGGCTCTGGCTGCAGTTCAGGGCAGGGATGGGCCTTGGTTTCGTGCTGCAGAGCAGCAGGTGCGTGGCACTGGTCAGGTTACAGCACGAGGGTGACACTCAGGTAATGAGCGTCTGACAAATACCTGTGATCCAGACTGGCTGTGAAATATAGACATTTAACCACTATGACCCTCAGACCTGTCATATGGCTCTTTGCTTCACCTATGCATCCTCTGATCCATACTAGATGATTAACTTATTTGTAAAGATCCCTGGCTTTGGTTTTAGATAGAGTTCACTCGTTGCAGGTCTGATGCCTGCAAGGCACTGCTGTTATGAATGTGAAATCCTGTGGTATCAGTGCTGGAAGAAATCATTCCATTCTATTTACCCTAACTGCAGGGATTTTACCCAGATATAGCACCTGCAAATCAAGACACTTGTTGCATGGTTCTTTCACCCCAAATGATTGCAAAAAGGGGGAATTATTGCTTTAAGGTGCAAGGAGATTTTAGGTATTAGCTTGTATAATAACGTTCTAGGAGAAAAAGATTTTGGTTGCCTAACACAGTGCATGATGACTTGTCCTCTCCCATGAAGCTGCCTCTCAATGGAGACTGTAATTCTCAGTTTTTTGAGAAGAGGACAGAAGTACTGACTCACCATGGCAGTTTTCAGTCTCTTGTGCACGTGGAGGAACAGTCCAGCAAAGACCAGAAAAGAGAGCCAGGATTTCTCTGCCTGTTAAGAGAGGGCCGATCTCCTGGACGCTGGGTGTGAGGTGGCCATAGTTGAGAGGTGATACCAAAAGCTGGGCCACACAGTGATGATGAAGTGTCCAAAAGTAGGGACAACAAAAGTAGGAGGAAGATGGGCCAAGGAGGAGGTAGCAGGAGACACATCATGAGGTGTGTGACTGGAGGGGGTCTTCTGAGACTGCTTATAGCCTGTTGCGGGGGAGACCTGAATTACAGTCCCAGTAGGTTCAGTTCTCTTGGAACCAGAACAATGCTGTTACAGCTCTCACAACTTGGTAAGGATAACAGCTTTGCTAGGAACCACTCTCTAAGGGAAGCTGGGGAAATGAGTCAAGCTCCTGGATGCCACTCTTCGTAGCTGGTCCAGGGCAGAGTTTTTGCTCTTGAGGTCACTTGTTTAAAGGGTGGAGGAGAGATTATTGTTTTTACAGAGTTTATACTGTCTCTGTTCTGTTGTCAGGGTTAGTTATGCAGGCCCTCCCCTAACTGGGCTGTGTTAATTTTGTGCATGAGGTATCAGTGTCTAGTTTGTACAGGACTTGGCAAAACCCAGCAGAATGTAACCTCCCATATCATGGAGCCACAAGACCCAATATCTACAAAACTTTTCCAATACCTTGTTGACAGCACTTCTCTTGGCACATGATCCTTAACACAAACCAGAAACAAATTTCCAGGCTGTCTGACCAGATCTTGAATCTAGCCTTTTGCAGGACTTTTCCATGCAGCAGTCCTAAAGTAAGAAGGCTGATGGGCTGTCCAGTTACATTTATAGCTGATTTTTTGGCATGGGTTTAATTTTATTAAATACAGATGTTATTCTGAGGTTTAGCTTCTAAAACTGTCTGCCTGAGAAAACAGGCACTTTCCCAGTGACTTGGTCTCAGTGGTTAGACCAAGAACTGGGCACTAGGCCATATTTATGTACGTCGAGTTTCCACTGATGAATAATTTAAAATAGTTTTCAGTGGCAGTGAAGTGATAACTTGGAGTACAAATACCATTCCTTCTTTCCAGTGAATGCAATTTGCAGAAGCAGAACATTTGACTTGCTTAGAGATATATTAAAAAAGTTTCAAGAAACTAAAAACTTCTCATCTGATATCCGTACAGCCTTCCCCTCCCTTTTTCCTCATTGCTTTCAGAATCAACAGGGCATGATAAGACATGCATGCTTGTATCTACAGCCAAAAAAACCCTGAATTATGGTTTCCAGGTAAAGCTGGTGTAATGCTTGACTTTTCTTAAATTTTTGTTTATTGTGATCGTCCCAGAGGCTTCATTTCTATCCAGACATTTCCAGAAACAAGTGAGAGTTGCGTGGTCTATGATGGTTGAGAACTGCGGGATTAGGAGGCACAGCAGTAGGACCTCACAGTCCTCAGCTGGTAAAAACCACTGAGGCAGTGTTGTCTTGTGCATGTGGTCAGAGTGGTTCTCCTTTGATGTAGCCAGAGGACAGGAAGTTCTTGCTGATGCTGTTGGATGAGGCTCCCTGTGGAATTTATTGTGGTTTTTCTTGATATAGCCAAAGATATTGGCTGTTACGCAGCAGAAAAAATTAAATTCTCGCCACTAGAAATTAGCCTTGTATTTTGGCCTTTAGGGACACTGCCTCTGAGAGGGATGGATGGCTATGGCAGCCAAAGGCTCCATTCAGTTTTGAACCAGGTTCACAGTTACCTGGGGCATTCAGAAAGGGGTTATCACAGGAAGTCTGCCCTTACGTGCCATATAAAAGTGCAATGCCTTGGTTTTCATTTCTGTTCTGTTTCATGTCCCACTGCCTCATATTTCTGTGCCATCCCAGAGCCATTTGTTGCCATTAACATTTCTCACATAAAAGCCATTTGGAGAGTGCATCTCTCACTGTTCTGAGAGGCTCCTTTCCTCACTGGGGCACACACATGTGTCAGCCTCTTTCTAAGACTCTTTGAGACTCTTGAGTTCAAATCCATGTGTCAAGTGCCTCTTCCCGGGCTGCAGAGACCCTGGGGGCAACCTGAAAAAGTGGATGACTTCTTGCTCCACTTCTTGCCCTGGGAAGAGCAGAGGAGCTCAGGACATGTTCAACTGCTCCCTGCAGCACTTGGATTTCCGTTTCTGCATACAAAACAGAAAGCCACTGAGGACTTCAGAAGCTGCCGTGTGACACCAAGGCTCTGCCGTGTAGCCCGAGAGGCTTTCAGGCTTTGTCATCTATTCCTATTTACATTAACACCGTTTATCTTTTCTGTGACATTTCTTCCAGGACTAGACTTGGAGCCCCTGAGGAGGGGATAAGGGTAGCACTTACTGTATGGCAGGAAACAGGCAAATGTTGGGAAGTTCTGTTTTCAACAAATAACTTAATCTTTCATCGGCTTTGAGAATACCAGTTGCTCTCAGGAAAATTCCTGAAGGAGCACACAACACAATAGTTGAAGCCCAGCAAGTCTTAACCTCTTGAGCTCTGCTTCTGTTTTCCTTTGGGACACCAGATAAGTGACTCTGATCTTTTGGTACATTGTTCTGCCCATTGTGAAGATAAGAAAAACTTGTCTGAGGAAAGCAGTGAAGGATTAAGCACTTTAAGGGTATTGAATGAAGCTGCTGTGGTTGATCTGAATCATCCATTTGGGTCAGATGGCAGCTGATTTCAAAATGACCTATACTGTTAGATGTGCCTGAAGAAGGAGAAAAGCACATTTGCTAACATATTTATTAGAGGGCTTGATGGAAACAGCCTACAGAGAGAGACCAAAAAATGGTGGTCTGAAAAAGGGTTTAAAAATTAGAGATGCTGTATTATTTACAGGGTCATTAGAGGAAAAGGAGGAAGGCTAGAAGCTCAATGCACTGAACAGCTTAGATGCTCACTAATGCAAAAGTGAACAAACAGGAAGAACTAGATGTTTTAACACATCATTTAATAGGTGTAACAGACACGTGTTGTGATAACTCATGAGGCCGGAATATTAATAGAAAAGAATAAAACTAATTCTGTAAGGTTAAAAGAGGTTTTCCTTTTATGACTGCATGGTCTGCAGCTTGAAGAAAGAGGTGAACAAATCGCAGATCTCTGAGTAATACAACAAGGTAATGAACGCAGGCATAACAAACCAAGAAGGGTAGTCTTTTGTGGGGAAAAAAAAAAAAGAAAATCTAGTTTTCTGAGAGGCTGGACATGGTGGCAAATGAAGAATTCTAGCTATGCAGAGGCAGAGTTGGAGAGAAGTATAGAGGAACACGACCTACTCAGCTGGCACAGAGTTTTGTTGCAGAGGTGGGTAGTTTTTTGGAGAAGAGAGGAGGTTGTTTCAGAAGTGATTCTCTCCAAAATGGAGGGAATGGGAGGAGCTGGCTGGTCCTCTGAAAGCTGGAGAGAATGTAAACAGGAATAGTCATGAAATGATGTGATGATACTTAGGAAAAAGTGACAATAAATTGTTTAACATTGACTTCAAGAAGGAAATCTTCAGTTAATATGAAGAACTAATAACTGAGATCTCATGGGAAGGAATCCTGGGGTGCAGGGAGAATTAGACAGAGCTGTCATTTCCTTAAATAATTGATAGTAAGGGGATATATATTATTAATTGATATCAAGGGCACATATATTATTAATTGATATTAAGGGTACATGTATAAGTTATCACCTTTCAGAGAAAGGCTCAGAAGGATGAGTGAAATGGTGAAATCAGAAGCTCCCCATTTGCTTCAGACAAAGAAAGGACGCCTCTAGAAGGTGCAAAGCAGTTTGTTTTATCCAGAACAGTGTGGCAAAGGCTCAAAGTGAGAAAAGGCTATGAAGGACATAAAGGGCAATAAAAATTTTTCTGTAAGAGTTGGGGTCTCCAGGGAGGCTCAGTGAAAAAAGCCTAGCAAATAAAGCTAAGAAATCAGAGGGGGTTTTGTTGCGGTTTTTGGTTTTGCCTTTTTTTTTTTTAATCGTCTCTAGACGTCTAACATAATACTTGCCAGAAGTACAGGAGAAAGGGATAGGGTTCGGGCTGAAATAGAGAGAGAATGGGTTGACTGGATAAGGTAAAACATGACCCGGAGCACTGCTGTCTTTGAGAGTCTGGCTCACAGGCAGGCAAAGTTCAGAAGACTGGGGAGAGAAAGCACAGCATCTATCTTGAACAGGGGGGAAAGAAAAGCTGAGCAATTATAGATGTATTGGCTTCACTTGAGTAAAGGTTAAAACAATACAGCAAACCACTTCAAAGTAGCTAGGAGTGTGTGTGTGGGGAAGAGATGATTAACAGCCTGAAAGATGCATCAAACCAAAATTAATTCTGTTTTAGTGGTAGCTGTAGGGCGATTGAAAAAGCCTCAGATAGCTGCCATGTATCTTGACTGTCACTGGTGGCATTTTTACAAGTAAATTGGAGATACATGCTTGGGATAAAATCACAATACAATGAGTGCCAGATTTTTCAGAAAAAAAAATACATCAACAATAGATATTGATCACTGATTAAGGAACTTGAAAGATCCATCAGGGGTATATCCCATTCTGAGTTTGGTATTCAATATTTACTTCCACATCTTGGCTGGCAGAATAAAGAACACACTTAGTACATCTGTGAATGGCACCACGCTGGCAGGAGCTACAAGTGCACTGAAAGATAGGATTAGAATTGACTAGTTGGAGAAATAGTCTGAAAGAATTTGGATGCAGTTCAGCAAGGACAAATGAAAGATTTGCATTGCCTGATGAGGCATCTGGCTCTGCCAGAAAGGAACTGCCAAAATGGATCATATTCTGGGAAGCCATCTTCTGTGGTGGTGCATAAGGATATTACTTTAAATTACTCCTGGGTGAATTCTTATGCATGATATGCATTGTCTGCAAGGAAGATTGCATGTCCCTCGTTCCCTGGTCAGCTTTGGTAAGGCCTCGGCTGCAAACCATGGCCTGTTTTGGGCATTCATCCAGAACGGGCTGAACTAGCTGGGAAACCCACTGGAGAGCAGCAAGAGTGATGCTCCTACTGACGGATTAGTGCATAAGAAGTGACTGAAGAAACTGGAGCTGCTTACCCTTCAGGAGAGTAGTGTAAGGCATAACAGCCTTTGGTACGTAGTGAGCCTGGAATCACAGAATCAAACATTCCTTGAACTCTGTCAGACTTGTTGCTGTGACTACTTCCCTGGGCACCCTGTTCCAGAGCCCTACCAGACTCTGGCCAAAAAAACCTTTTCTTGATATCCAACCTAAACCTCCCCTCACACAGCTTCAGGCCATCCCTCTGGTCCTGTCTCTGGGCACCACAGAGAAGAGATCAGTGTCTGCTCCTCCTCTTTCCATCCTGAGGCAGTTGTAGACAGAGATTAGGTCTCCCCTCAGTCTTCTCCTCTCCAGGTTGAACAGACCAAGTGACTTCAGCTGTTCTCCATACAGCTTCCCTTCCAGTCCCTTCACCATCCTCATGACCCTCCTGTGGTCTCTTTCTAATAGCTTTTATACCTTTTGTAAACTGTGGTGCTCAGAACTGCACACAGAACTCAAGGTGAGGCTGCAACAGAGCAGAAAAGAGAGGAACAATCCCCTCCCTCACCTGTCTGTACTCTGCATCCTTGGCAAGTAGCACAAGGAACTTAGAGGAAGCGCACCACCTTTGACCCTCCCAGGAGAAGAAAAAACCTCTTGAAATTTAAGCAATGTGTTTTGTGTTAGATAATGCAGGAAAAACCTGCCCCAGGGGAAGGAAACTTCAGTGCTGGAATAGGCAATCAAAGAACAGGCATTGTTGGAGCTTTCTGTTACTTCTGGGAGAGAGAGGCAAGACCCTGCCTTGAGGTAAAGGACAGATTTGATGATCTTTTCACATCCTTCCAGTAATTTTTGATTTCATGATAGCTGTGGTGATGGTGTCCCATCAGTGGGATGATGCCCAGAAATGCACCTGTACTGGAAGGAGGGCTCCAACTGTAAGGCTGACAGTAACAGCTCCAGAGATTTCAGGGGGAAGACAGCAGGGCAGGAAGAGCAAGTTCTGTGGAAGCTCCTACCCAGAAGGTGAACAACCTGTAGACCCAGCACTGGCACTGCAATGAGTTGTGGGTAGAGGAGACTTGTTATATGGTGTTAAGAGTGCCGTGGTACCAGTCCACAGTGCTGCTCCATCCATGTCTCCAGCCACTTCAGGTCTCTGACTTGAGGCTATTGGCACAGGGCTCCGATTCACTGTGCCACTCCCTTTTAGCAGCTCTGCTTGCACTTTCTGATGCCGCATTTATATCTGTACTGACTCTGCTTACCCTCAAGCATGACTGATGTGTTTCCTCTTCTTTGCAGAGGAAGAGAGACAACTTCAAGCAAATAACCGGGATTTTAATCTGCAGTTTGAATATGCTGTAAGTAACCAGCATATGTTGTGTCATGCAGATGTAGTCACAGATGTAGCTGCATCTGCTTCGTGTCTCAAATGTTGTTCCAAGGGGGTGAACAGAACTGCATGCCAGCTGTGGCTCTGCAAACCAGGCAAACACATGCCAGATGAACCATCAGAGGTGGATTGCTGCTGAGTCAGCCTGAAAAATGAGCAGTTGAAGGAGACCCGATTCTGGAAAAGCATGACACAGTGACTTTGCACACTTCCAGAAAATTATTTGTGAGTCAAAGCATTTGCAGGATCACCCTCCAAGGCCTTTCAATAATGGAGTCTGGGGGGGAGCTTTCTGTGGAAATTTGTCCCCATTTATAGTAAAACATGAAAGGAAATGTGTCAGTTCCTCAGCTTTTGCAGTGAAATCATCTCTGTCAGGAAGGTTTTGAATTTGGCCTTCGTGGCTTTCTGCCAGCTTTTCTGCCAGATTCATAACAGCCTACTTAGGTTCACATTGTGCCATGAAATCTGGGATTCCAAAGTGTGTCTTGACATGGGCTGGCTGTGTCTCAAGTCTGCCAGGCTAATTTGCTAGGGAGCCTCTTGGACAACTTGATTTCTGAACCCTGTGGACCATTTTTGGATGCTGTGTG
>VYZT01040064.1:7120-24934 GCA_013400735.1 Pomatostomus ruficeps
TTCTAATCTCCACAATCCATTTTCTGCTCTAAGATTTTTTTCATGTTTTGTATTGGATTTAGTAAAGTTGGATTTTCATTTTCTGAAACTTTATTTCAACATGACAAGCATACTAGAAATTTTATTTGAGACTATAGTAATACTTTAATAATAAACTAAGTAATATGGAATATAGTTGGGGTTTTTTCAGCTGTCTTTCTGTCTACCTTACTGCTCCCTTTCTGGAGTTTCTCAGCACTTCAGAGATGTTCACTCTTTCTTTTAATATATATTTACTAGCATGTAATTCTTAAAAAAATAAGAGGTCCTTTTATAACAGTTTTTTTTTTTTCAAAGTTTCTGAATCAATATAATTTTGTCTATAGTTTCAATATAAATTTTTTTGCTAACATTAATCTTTCAAAAATAGTCCTGTCCATTGGTACATTCTGTAGCAATGTGCAGTATGATGACACAGAGTGACTGTACTTTTCAGCAGGTCTTTGATCAAACTGAACCCTTGCCTTGACCATCTGATGATTTCTATATAATGTAGCAAAAAGAAAAATAGTGCAAATCAAAATTTTTAAAAATTAGAGGTAAGAGATAGCAACACCTTTTGTAGACAGGAAAGCAGGGAAGTAGACAGGATGGAAGGAACCAGAATGTTTGTGTTTCTAATTCTATAAGGGAGAATATAATCCTCTATTTTATCAGAATGCAGCTTATTATTATTTGAAGACTTCCTAAGCATTTAAAGTGATCTCAAGAAAAATGCCAGATGTACAGCCAGTTCTACTGAGTTTATAAACCAGAATAAATTGGTACCTCAAGCCAGCCTGCAAAGATAGATCTACGAGTCTTAGAAAATATAGCTTGTTCCTCATTAAGGTGAAGGTTTGCCTCTAGCATCAGAATAGGATCGGATCACACCATTTTTTTCAAGAGGTGTGCATTGGAGCTAGAATACCTCTTTTGCATAGAATTAAAGAATGGTTGAGGTTGGAAGACACATTGAGAGGGCATCTTGTTCAGTCTCTCTGCTCAAGTAGACATATCTAGAGCAGGCTGCCCAGGACCACATCAAAATGGCTTTGGAATATATTCAAGGAGCTACTACAGCCTCACTGAGCAATCTGTTTGGTCGCTCTCAAAATCTTTCAATTTTCATGATTAAAGGGCACCTCTCTTGTTTCAATTTGTGCCTGATGCCTCTTATCCTGTCACTGGACACCACAGACAGAGCCATGTTCCGTTGTCTTCACAGAATCTCTGTAGGAATTTATATACATTGATAAGATCCCCAGAGCCCTCTCTTTTCCAGGCTGAACAGTCCCAGTTCTCTCGGCCTTTCAACATATAAGACATCCTCTAGTCCCTTCAAAGTCGTAGAATGATGAAATGCTTAGGACTTTTGCTTGATTTTCTTTTTAACCCATGACAAGGGCATATACAGAAAGACATCCAAATGAGTGGAAATCTTAGTTTGCCTCTGACCCTCAGAAGAGTTTACTGAAACCCCAACTTGTTATATTAGATACAGCTTAAAATTTTCTAGGGCAATTAATACTGCTGATAAAGATTTCATGGTGAATTCAAAGAAAAGTACATAGGATTATGATTAGTATGTACAAGTGAGCAGACTGGAATTTTTCACTGTTTCTAGGCACTTCTATCTCTGTGTTTGTAAATTATTTGCAACACTTTGATGATAAAAACTGTGTAGGCTATAATTTTGTTCACTAGAAAAGTTTCCACATGTGAGTTTTATTTGTGAGCTTCTAGAGGGTGTGAATTATTGAAATTCACATCCATAACATATAAACAAACAAGCTCCAAAATACTGCTTATAATTGATTTACTTTAAAATAAATGGATCTCTTTTTTTTTGTACATGTACTTTTCTCCCACTGTCTGAGACAGTGATAATGACAAGAATTCAAAGCTATATTTTATGGACTCAAAAAGGAAATTTACCATCAGGCTATGTCTTTTAATCGCTTAATTTCTGGTACAGTTTCATCCCGGGTCAGCTGGCACTTTCCTAAATTCCATGACTTGTTTAGGGGATAAATTAGTCAAGAACTCCCAAAATATATTCTGGAAAAGTTTGTCTTGATTTGTGTGGGAAGAGTTTAACTTAAAAATAGGTCATAGTTCAGTTTATTGATACATGCATAGACAATGAAATAGAACTGATCTCACCTATCCAAAATCATAAAATATAGATGATAACAACTAGATTGTTTTCATTTGCTTTTTCATGTTTTGAATTTACACTTTCAATTGTTTAATTATGACCTGTAGAAATTATATTTTTAATAGGAAATGGAAGTTTAAGTTTTTACTTAATGACATGCTTTGCCTAATGATTGCTTAGAATGGTGTTTAACAAACTCACCAACTCTTTTCAGATTGATGAAACTAATGGATTTAGAAACAATAAGATATGGTCATCTGGCCACAGGATAAACTTAGCTGGCTAGTTGGAATGGAGCAACACACAAAGAGCTCCCACACGGCATCAGTACTTGCTTCAGAGTTGAATTCTTTTCCCTGTCCAAAAGTGAAATAAATTCGTATGCAGTATCCTTTTGGTGAAGAGAATTCTTTACATCTAAGAAAATCTTATAAGGGTTCTAAACACCATAATGTTGGTAAACCTTTCCATGGCACACCGCATGCTATACAATGGCTGGACATCTATTCAGTGTGGCTGAATTGGATTCAGTTTAGGATTCCAAGCATCTGAAGACACATAAGATTCCAGTTACCCCTGGTTACATGGGACGTGGAGAAGGCTAAGGTGCTCAACCATGTTTTTGCCTCGGTCTTCACCAGCAAGTGTTCCAACAACACCACCCAAGGAAAGGAAGAAAAAGGCAGGGACTGGCCTGTCAGAATGTGGAACTGTAGAAGGAGATCAGGCTTGAGAACATGAAAGAAACTGAAAGGTACACAAATCCATGGGACCTGATGAGATGCATCTGTGGTCCTGAGGAAAGTGGGGAAGGAACTTGCTAAGCTATTATCAATAATATTTGAGAAGTCATGGCAGTTTGGTGAAGTTCCAGCTGGCTGGAGGAGGAGAAATACAACCCTCATTTTTAAAAAGGGAAAAAGGAATATACAGGGTACTTCAGGCCAGTCAGCCTTGCTTCTATGCCCAGCAAGGTCATGGAGCAGATGCTCCTGGATCCTTCATGTGAAGGTACACAGAAAATTAGGTGACTGGTGACAAGCAGCATGGCTTCAGTAAGAGAAAATCATGCCTGACAAATTTAGTGACCTTCTACGATGGGTAGATCTTTACAGTGATGGTAGATAAGGGAAGAGCAACAGATGTTATCTACCTGGCCTTCAGCCTTCTGCAAAGCCTTTCACGCTTTTCCACATGACATTCTTGTCTCTAAGCTGGAGACACATGGGTTTGCAAATGGACCATGTGGTGGTAAAAGGAATTGGCTCGATGGTGTCATTCAGTGGCTCAATGTCCAAGTGGAGACCAGTGATGAGTAGTATTCCTTAGGACACGGTGCTATTTAAAATCTTTGTTGGTGACAAGGACAGTGGGATTGACTGCACCCTCAGCAAAAACAGTGTGGCCAGCAGGTCAACAGAGGTGATTCTTCTCCTCTACTCTGCTCTTTTGAGACTCTCCCTGGAATTCTGTGTCCAGTTCTGGGGCTTCCTAACATATGAGGGGGTTGGACATGTTGGAACGAGTCCTGAGGAGGGACATGAAGATGGTCAAAGGGCTGGATCATCTCTCCCATGAAAATATGTTGAAAGAATTGGGATTGATTAATCTGAAGAAGAGAAGGCTTCAGGAAGACTTTATAACAGCTTTCCAGTATGTCAAAGGGGCCTACAAAAGAAGGTCTTTTACAAGGACAAGTAACGATAGGACAAGGGGCAATGGTTTTAAACTGAGAGTAGGTTTAGATTAGATATTAGAAAAATTTCTTTACTGTGGGGTGGGGCACTGGAACAGGTTGTCCAGAGAAGTTGTGGATTCCCCAGCCCTGAACGTGTCAAGGTCCAGTTGGATGGGGCTCTGGTCTAGCAGAAGGCCAAGAAAACTCAGGATGCAGTGAAATGATCTTTAATATTCCTTCCAACCCCAAACTCTCTATGATGCTATGATTATCTACCCTCTTTTTCTTTATAGCATTTAGTTCAGTAAATGGGATTTAAATGAATACGGAGTCTGAATGTCTTTCTTACTGAAGTCACGATGAACACTAACACTGGTACATTGCAATAGTTTTAAGCCTGATCTCTGGATTTTGTCAGCTGCATTCTTGATTGGTCTACAGCAATGTACATCCACTGTAATGTGGTAGTAAGATGCAAGTTTATGAACAAAAAAGTTAATGCATAATGTCTCCACATCAAATATGTAATCTTGGCTGTTGTCATAATTTTTCCAATTACATGTCAAAAGAAAGTACTTCATATTAAATTCTTCATATTCTTTCGTCATTGTATTGCAGTTAAATGAATTAATTTGACCAAGTATATGATGGTTATTTATAGATTTTAATGGCTATTAAGGATTCATTTATAAGTTGTGAATAATAACAGCCTTGTGAGAATTAGCCTACAATATTGCCTATGGATATGTATGCATTATTGCAATATTCATCCTTCACAAAGCATGAGAGGGGGAATGGTACAAATAAAGCACACAGTAAGTGCTAAACTCATAAAAAGTTATTTTTGCAATTTCTATGTAAATAGACTGCTCTTTATGGAGAAAATGTGTGGAACAAGGATGGACAAGGGAATGCAAACTGTCTGTTCATGACTAATATCCTGAGGTCAAAGGCTTTTTAAAGTAATTACCTTCACTGTTTCGGGGTAGCAGTCAGCTCTTGGCTATGTCGATGGAAATTTTCCACAGACTGGAAATTTGGGTGGTAGGATCTGCTCAAAATTGAGGTGGATTTTACATTGATAAGTCTGTATTTCAATAAATTTCACATATTCAATTTGGATTTTTACTTTTTGCCACTTTTTTTGAAGAATTGTGTGGATGATGCATAACCAAGTTCAAATTTATGTATGATTAAGAGGGTTTGAATTTATTTGTGTATGCGTGAATAAGGGGAGTGTAACTCTACAAGAGAAAAGTTGTCCCTGGAGGGGCAGTTACTTCTTTCCGTATTAACCATCTCTAGATGATATGATCACCAGAAATTCTTGTCTTAAATTGAAATTACTAAAAGTGGTTAATATATATTATACAATTGCATTTAGGAACAAATATTGCTTATTTTCTTCCCTGTATGTCATTCAACATTAAAGCTTTAAGGATCCTGATATTTATCAGAAATACTATCACTTTCAATTTCTATGTGTTGAATCTCTTGGAATCACAGGTTGTCAGATTTTGACTCTGACATTGTAGCTTGAATTAGCTCTCCTCATTTTCCAAAGTAGAATTGCAACTCTATGCTATTTGTGTTTAAATAATCCACTGGTAGTTCGTTTGCTCTTTCTAAATTCTATTCCACCTCGGAAGTCTATTCTTCCATAGGGCAGCCCTATCTAACTTTTCTCTTCACAAAAACCAATGTCTGGTCTACATGACTTCAGTCAGTCCTTCCTGGACTTCCTCCACTGAGCTGTCTTCTGAAAATATCTGGCTTTAAGGGGTGCACTAATCTGTGTCAATGCTGTGGGATAATCTATTTAAGACTATTTTATAAATGTGGCCATATCACAGTAACATATAAGACTTTTATGATAGATAAAACTCAGATTATGAATAAACTATCAAATTCCAGTATTCTAAATCTAGCCAAATGTCATAGCGTTGCTCAGATGTATTGCTGAAAGATGGAATTATCCATTAACTATTTCTATTCTATATTCAGACTGAAGCAGGGCTATGTTTACATGGCTTTAAGAGACTTCTCTAGCTTCAGTGAGTTAAGAGTATGTTTCATTAACACAGAAGAAATATTTAAAGTCTGAAAGGTTTGAAGAGCTATACTCAGTATTTTAAGACCTTTTTGGAAATATCTTCTATTCACTGGAAATTATTTTTAAGAATGTATGAAAGTATCAGATAACTGAAAAATTAAGAAAATTATATTCAAAAGAAGTTGAGGGAATGAACTTGGTAACTGTATGGTGAGTAGGTCATCACTGATCATAGACTAGCAAATGAGAAAGCCATAAATTTGTCAAAAAAAGCCACATAAATATGTAAGAGCCAGACATAATAGATACCTAAAACATTACCCATAAACTCTCATGAGCATCTTTTTATTGTAAAGGACATGAGAGTTACAGTACTAGATTGGAACAAGAAAAGAGGAGGAAGAATATTAATCAAAGTAATTGCTTTAACTGCACCACTGTGATACATTGATAATGGTGGGTCCAGAGTAGAATTGATATTAGAAATATTCATGTGTAAAAATTCTTAGCAAAATCTGAGAAGATGGTCAAGAACTTCAAAGAATTTAATGAAACTTTCAATATGGACAGTACAATGGTAGATAAAATTCCAAGTTGAAAATGGCAAGGCCAGTCATAAATTGTGCTAGAACAAAACCTTGCAAAATACAATGGAATGCCTGGACAAAATCTGTTTCTTGTAAGCTCATAATTGTTTTGGTTTGTTTTGTTTTAATGAAGAGATTATTGAGAAATTATTCCAGTAAAAAAATCCATTGTTCAGCAATGTAATGGACATGAAATTAAGACCACATTGAATTAGTGGGAATGTCACTGTTTTTCCTCTGCCTTATTCTGAAAATAAATGGTGCTGTATACTGTCATGTAAAAGAAGCCTAACCAGACAAGCCATTGGCTTGAATCACAGTAACCCTCTGTCCTGGGGTGAGTTTTATGCTCTGGTGTTTGGGGGTTTTTTTCTTTCTTTCTTTTTCTTTGTCTGGCAGGAGACTCTTAATCTCAGGGTTGTGGTTCGAGCCCCACATTGGGCGCCAAAAAGATTTGTCCCGGTTTGAGACAAATTTTGGGAGGAGACTCCGAAAAGGTATCTCCTCTAAAAGGCAGAATTACAGCCCCTCCCCCTAGCCAAGGTTTGGAATTAAAATCTTCTTGGAGAGACGTGAAAAAGAACAGTTTATTTAGCAAGCAAGGTGCACGTGGGCACAAAGAAAATGAAACAAACAAAAAACCCCCCAAACTTGAATAATATTAGGCAGTAAATCTTCTCTACTGTGGAGAAAGATGGTGGAATTTTTCAGAGTCTCTCCTTTCTCTTTCTTTCAGAGTCTCTTCTTTTTAATTCAGATTAATCAATCCTTTCTCCTCCTGAAGGCTCGGCCCGGCTGGGCCGGGGTGTCCAGCAGTGCCTGGCGAGGGTCCCGCCGACTGTCTCCCCCGAGATTGTCTGATTGTTCAGATAGGGAAAAAAAAACCAGGCTGAACAGTCCAAAAAAACCCCAAAAAAAGAAAACTGCAATCCCAGCGTAAAGGGGAAAAGGGAAAAAAAAAAAAAAAAAAGAACCAGGGGAAAAAAACCCCAAACCCCTCTGTCCTAACTCACAGCCGGGCAGACTACTGGAAACCAAAGAAAAAAAAACTTGTGCTTTTATCTCAAAGAGCTAGAAATAAACCATGCCAGGTTTTCTCTCTGCGAGCTCAAGGTCACAGAAACCATTCCTGGGCTTAAGCAGACGATAGGAAAAAGAAAGAAAGAAAAAAAACCCCAAACACCAGAGCATAATAATCACCCCAGGACAGCCTCCATTCTCATACTCATATAATAATCTTTTCCCTGCCTTTTACCAATGTTTTGACTACCTAATTATCCTGTATTATCTTCCGCTACTTTCTTCACTGTCAGTCTACTAAACTGGAAAAGGGAAAATAATTGATAAAAACACAAAAAAATAAGGTTACATAATACCTTTTCTTTTTTACTAGTAACCTTGCCCTTCCCAATTATCACAGCTGACATACTAATTCAAAAGGATAAACCAAAATCACATACAAGGTACTTCCCTCTACCAGTTCAACAGGATAGTTACAGAATGAATCTGTGACGCCATATGGATTTTCTTTTTTCATTAGTTACATGCTATGAACTCAAAAACCTGTAAATATGTCTGAAAGAAGTTTAGATAATATACACAGATAAAATAGCAGATGTCACCCAAGACACAGCTAATAGCTGTAAAACTACTGTGTATTAAAATGGCACTCAGTACAGGTAAACATAAATTATATTGAAAGCAAACACATAAAATATCATAACAAAAAGCAGAGGAAAATATTTTGTTAATTTAAGTCCATTTAATAGTTCAGGTTTCTTCCTAGGCAGAAACAGATTGCACTAATACAGTGAACAAAAGTACTATTACTAACCTTGTCACTGCCATTTATCATTTTCAACCATCTGCAAACCATTTAGCCATCTGCCTCTTCAGGTCTATGGATTTAAAAAATGGAAACACAGTAATACAAACATTTAACAAAGTTAAATATCTTGAGGAAAAAATATGCATTACATGTAGAGTGTCTGTTGTGTTTAGTTTGGGTTTTTAAAAATTTTTTATCTTTAAAGATAATTTCTAGAAGACATATATATAGTACAACTACTGGAAATATTCTGTCAGACCTAACCCTAATACAACAAAAGCAGTGCCTCGGGCTCAGCCTGAATTTAGGGTTGGGGTCTGGGTTCAGGAAAAAACAGAGCTCTATGTGCAAAACAGAGCTGGCATAGCACCATGAAAGGGAACAGCAGGCTTCCAAAGAGCCCTGGCCATGTGTTATTCTTCCCTGGGACCATGGCTAAAAGCTTTGGCTAAAGCAGAAGAAATGTATCAGGGTTCAAGCTAAGGTTTAGAGAAAACACCTCTCTTTTTCTTGTTGCAGGTTCTCTTGAGTAACTTTTTGACTTGTCCTTATTAATGCTATTGATCTACTATCTGCAATTCTGTGACATTTCTTTTTATTTATTTGGGTAGCATTTTCCAGCATGGCAACACTTTTGTTTTTGAGTGCCTATGCTGTTAGTCTCATATGGCTTTTCCTCATTCTCATGCACCCACACATTTATATTTTGTTATGTGATGCATGAAGTATGTAACTGTAGAATTTGAGTCACCTTGTCCCTGCTTCCTTTACATGTCTTGTTTGTGTTCTTTGGCTTATTTTAAAGAAACTAAAACACAATTCTCAACTGGGAAAATAATAGTAATTTCAATACTTGACAAATGTTAACTAATAATACTGTGAACAGAAGCTTAACAGCTGAACAGTGTTAAGCTGATTAATATACTTCAATCAATGCTAACAAAATAATCAAGAGTCACAACAAATAGCATATCTATGCTGCTCTGTATGGAAAGTCTATTGAACCTGAGGTAATGCACAACATCTAGAAAAGATCATCATCTTCATAATCTTTATCATTGTCACTTGCTGCCCTGGTGGAGCTTGTAGCAGTGAATGCTCATGTGGAACCATGTTTCTCCTATCCCAAACAGGGCACCTGGGAAGAGTTATCCCTTTCCTGTTTACTCTGTCTCCCTGTCTCTCTCCCCTTCTCCCTGTTAATTTTGTGGGTTTGGGGTTTTTTTGATGTTGGAGTAACTTTCATCATCAAGTTGATGTATGCTGTTCACTACAGTCTCCATTAACAGATTTCTGCACATAAGACTGTTGCAGTCTCCTTTGTGTAGCAGAAGAGAAATGGTCTTCAATATTTTCCTCTGGGAAATAGTTAGGTGTTTTCTGAAGGTTAGCAGAAAAGTTAGAGTTAGGGTTGACAAAAAGAATAGAGTGAGTAGGAGTGAAATTGTGTTATTAAAGGAAAGCTTTGAAAGCTTTTCTAAAGGTTTTAGCATTATTTCTCATTTATATAGACTTTTACTCTTATTTTATCCCTACTTTCAACCAACTAAAGGGTTTAATGGTTTTTTTTCAAGTTTTGTATAATTTTTCATTAGAAAACTGTTTTTTAAACTTGTTTCTTGTCTAGGAGAGAAACAGTATTACATTCACTACAGTGTCTCTTAAAACCTTTATCTTTCTGAACTACAATGGCCTAATCAAATATGTATTAAAAGTAATTTGAAATACAGAGTTGATTTTATGAGTGCATATATAATTTCCTATGCAAACTATTAAAGCAGAATCATAGAATTATAGAATGGGATCTTTAAGATCATCCTTCCCATGGATAGGGACACCTGTCACTATCCATGGGTGCTCATAGCTCCATCCAGCCTGATCTTGAACATTTCCAGGGATGGAGCATCCACAGCTTTTCTGGACAACCAGTTCTAGTGCCTGAATACCTTCACAGTAAAGAATTTTTTCCTAATATTTACTGTAAACTTACTCTGTTTCAATTTGAAGCTATTCCCTCTTGTGGTACATGCCCTTGTAAAGTCTCCATCTTTGTTGTAGGATCCCTTCAGGTACTGGAAGGCTGCAATTGGATCAGCCCTGAAGCCTTCCCTTTTCCAGGGAAGGAATCTGGATCTGTTCATCCCTCAGCCTGGATGGATACTCAGGGTTTCGTCAACTCACTTGGAGCACCTTGTACTTGGTTTTCTTAAAATTCATGAGATTCCCACAGACCCACTTCTTGAGCTTTTCCAGGTCCCTCAAGATGGCATCCCGTCCTTCAGGTGTGCTAACGGCACCACTCAGCTTGGTGTCATCTCTAATTTGCTGAGGGTGCACTTGATCCCTTTGTCTGTGTAACTAACGAAGATATTAAATAACACTGGTCCCAATACAGACCCCTAGGGGACACCAGTAGTCACTGATGTCCATTAGAACTCAGAGTTACTGACCACTATCCTCTGGATGTGACTGTCCAATCACTTTCTTATCCATGTAACAGTCCACTCATTGAATCCATCTTTCTCTAGTTTAGGGAGAAGAATATTGTGGGAGACCATGTCAAAGGCTTTAGGGAAGTCCAGAAAACTGACATCTGCAGTGCTTCCCTTGTCCACTGATGCAGTCACTCCATCATAGAAGGCTATTAGGTTGGTCAGTCAGGACTTGCCCTTGGTGAATCCCTGCTGGCTGTTTCAAATCAACTCCCTGTCCTCCATGTGCCTTTGCATAGCTTCTAGCCAAACACTGGGAAGTTTTTATTAAAATGCCACCTCTTAGGATTTTTTTCCATATTTATAGAAACACGGATTTTAAATAGTCATTACATGTTCCTATTTTCTCATTTCTTTTATATTTCTTTTCTATATTTCTTTTTCTAAGTTTGAAATTAGAGTGTACTTTCTTAAAGACCATGATAAATGATACATCTCTCAAGTTTCCCAATAATGTATTCTCAACTAAAAAGGTCTAATTGCATTTAGATTCAGACCTTTGAAAACAGTCCACTACTTGGAGAATATCAGCATAGTGTATGGATCTAAGTGCAAGGCTCTTTTTGCTTATCTTCATGGACAGCATGTTTTACCTTTTCCTTCTGTAATTAGAATCTTACAGGAGTTCTCTAAAATGAAATAAAGCCATAAATCGAGACCATAATAATGGAAACTTATAACATCCTGCTCTTTTCTGTGTGTATCAACAATGACTCAAGCTGTTGAACTATATTTAGGGACAAGGTCACCTCTTCCACACAGCAGTATAGATCCCCACTGAAATAACTGAAGTCAAGACAATTACACCTTTTAAAATCAAGAGGTATTTATAACCAGAATTAAGCTCTTCTGCATACAAAATAAAGATTAACGAATGTAAAGATTGTTTGGAAGCATGCACAAGAGTGACATCCTGAGATATTTATCAGGCCTTTATCAGAAATTTATCAGGGGCTTTTGAGATTTGAATAACAAAATCTAGCACAGGGTGAAAAATCTTGATGCTACAAATACTCTAAAGAAAAGTTTCATCAAAAGGTAATTTGCTTTATGCAAATAAACAAATGACAAGTCTGAATAAACAATTTTCAGTTTTTTGAATGCCAGTTTTGAATTTAGCTCCATTACAGGAGAATATACAACAGGTCTTGTGGTACATCACAATATAATCTATACAATCTTTACATTAATTCCTTATTAACTGTCTCCAAAAGTTGATGAGAATCTTACATTTCAGAAAGACCTGTGTCATTTTACTTATCTAACAGTATAAGTTAGGATAACTAATCCTGTCTCTTAGAAAAATAAGGCATTTAGCTTTCAGTGTTATATTGTATACAACTTTCCTAAAAATTTTTGAAGTTGACATCTATCTGGGAATTTTAAATTCTTGGGGTTTTTTTGTCATTATTTTTTGTCATTTCACTTATTTGGATCAACATTTTATAATAAATTTAATTTACTATTTTGCTAAATGCTAAATTCTCTTGGAAGTAGTTTGCTTTATTTAGTTATTAAAAATTTTTTTATCTCACAAATCTGTGTTTTTAGTGAAGTATGTAATTAGTAGAGCTATTACTAGTTGATTTATTTATTAGGTACAAGTAGAGAACAGTAACATTCCAAGACCATTGTACATTAGTACACAAAGCAAGACAAGGCTAATCACTGGTCATGTTGCGTCAAGGTAAATTATTTTCCTTTTAATTTATTTATTAAAACACTAAAGGTATGTTTTCTCATAAAACATGCATTAGACAGTGTACCTAAAAGAAGCATATTAATCTGCTTTCAAAAAATACAGAATCATTTTGTTATGGCAGAGAAATTTATTTTGATTAGTTTAGCAACATGAAAATTTGAAACAAGTTTCTGATATACTGGTTTGATGCCCTCAGTCATACAGATCCATTCATTTACTGAAAAAAATTATACTGAGATTGTTTATAAAGAACAATGCTATTTAAATTTTTTTGTGCCTTAATCATACATGAAGCTTCGGTGAGCTTTGAAGCTTTTTCACTCACTAAGTCATTTTTTCAAACAAGACAGTATTCGGAGTACATCACGAAATCACTTTTTCTTGTTCAGTCTTAAGTCATTAGAAAGCTGCATATTACGATTTCATCTGGTAATTCCAGCTCACCAGGGTGCAAAATAGGATTTCCAGTCTCCAGAGATAACGTTCTTTTTAATAATAAGTAAATAATAGGTTTGTGTAACTGTGTTAGGAACCTGTCACATTCTATATTACCAAAGTAATTTGTGTGACATGTGTGGCATTTGTTGGATATTTAACATATTAATATTTAACATATTGAATCAGCAAATTAAATATTACAGAGTGCTTGATCAAAACTGATTTTTGTTTAGATTTTTAATTCTCTATGTCCACAGATTAGTTCAGTAAAGCACAGAATCCTAGGGATAAATCTCAAAAATGGCAGAGGGAATATTAATTCTCCCTAATATTAGGAGATTCTTTATGATGAAAGACAAACATGTTCTCATGAAATTGTCATCTATATTGTATAACACAAAATTGTTACTTCAGGTTATGCACAACTAGGGTCTCTCTCCTTCTGAATTCACCAGTAAGGAGTAAAATTAACAGAAATTAACTCACTGAACCTTTTTTTTTGAATGATCAGTGATTTCATAACTTGCTTAAAGAAGGTCAGAAAAAAATTATAATAAGAAGTAATAATTATAAAAATTAGAAATTAAAAAGGTTATATTTTAAGATATGTTCTTTTAAAAGTTTCTTTTAAGAATCTTGCTATGTCCATGTAGACACTAGATAATCCAGTATTGTAGTGGTTTGATAGCTATTCCGTATGAAATTGTGTGCTTTGCTTTACATACTTACCCATTCCAAGCATCCATTTACATAAAACTGGCTTGTAACTTCCCCATCTGTTAAGGAAATGCCGTGATAATAATAATAATAATAATAATAATAATCATAATCATAATCATAATCATAATCATAATCATAATGAAGATGGATTTATCATTACAACTGAGCATTCTAAAATTCTCCAAACAAAATTACCCCAAACAGTCTATAATCTATTTCTTTTACTTAGCACTCTAACAATTCCTGACTATAGTCAGTGAGTTTGGTGTGAAAAATGGAGAGGAAAAAAAAGAATGCTACTGTTCTCTATGTTTTTCCTTATGCACTGCTCAAATTTTTGGGGAATGGGAGAAGGAGAAAGGGAAATTTGCAAAGACTTATTTCTGACAGAAAAATTTGTTTAATGTTACACCATAGGTGTTCCAATACATACAGAACAGAAAATAACAAAAATTTCAAATTTCCTTGAAGAAACAAGTACTTGGGTCCTTTGCTACAGAAAAATGCTTAGAACCATGCTACTGTCTAATCAACGTAATTGATAAAGAATTAATGAAGAAATAGTGCCTAGATACCTCAATGCAAATCTTTACTGTATTTCAAGGACTCCTGCTTAATACATTCCTGGGTTTCACAAATGTTCAAAAAATTTCGCAGTGAACCTTCTAATCACTTTATCCTCTTTCAATGTTTCAGTCAAAGAGATGCAGTTGATCTGCAATGATAGATTTCTTTTTCAGTCACAGTAAGCAAAGATTTTCCTGATAAATTATGGAATTGTTTATACACCCCTCTGCAAGGGATGCCAAACTATTTGATCAAAAAAGCCACAGCTGTTTGTGAGTAATTAATTTTTCTCTGATTATATTTTTTTCTGATATATTTTTCTCCAGATCAATGCAAAACCATTTGTTTTAAAAGTAAATATTTATTGAAATAAAATATATGTCTTGATATATCCAGTATAAATGAATGCTCTATGTGTTATTTTATCCAGTATTTAGTAAAGCAACTGTTTTGCTATGAAGACATGATAAAGTTTAATATTTGGAAATTTATATGTCTTCATTTGCTATGAAGACATAGAAAGTTTAAAGTTTGGAAAAATTCATATCTGTAGCCCTGTCAAGACAGATATTTTTCTTATAGTACTTTTTACTACAATAAGTAAATTTATTTTGCTCTTGGACAGAATTTAGTGGTCATCTTTTGTCATCCCATAACCCCCAACTTTTTGCCTAAAGTACCTTCCCTGTTCAATTAATCCCTTTCTTTGTTTTTCCCTCTGTTGTCTCCAGTGAGCTAGTTTTCCAGATGTGATCCAGAAATGAATGCTGAACATGCCAAATCAATGAGGAAGTACAGTTCTGTTAACTAGGGTGGGACATTTCTTCATGCACCTAGAAATTTTTTTCATGATTTTCTGCAGCAGACATTTCTTCTGTTTATTTTCTTTCTAAGCACAGGGAAAAAAGCATCTGTCTATGCTCTATGAACTTTTTAATTTTTCCTCTAATCTTATAAAACTCTGTGGATAGTCAGCATCATTCTTCAGTTGCCAGTAAGGAAGAAGTCAAGAGGCATGGAGGTACTGTCATGAAAGCTCAGAGCTTGCAGGATCACGCCTACACAAAGCAAAACCAAAGATCTGTCTTCTGAGGAAAGGTTACTCAGTGAAGGAAGATTAAAAAACAAAACAAAACTCACAAAAACTCCACAGCCTTCTGTCTCATAAGCTAAAGCTGTGGTAATGGTTTATTATTTTTTTGCTTTTCTGGAAGCTGACTTTATTGGTTTCAAACTGTTGCAATTCTCCCAGTGTTAAATAAAAACCTTAACGTAGAATATTGGACAAAAGACAATGTATCCTTTGATCTGTGTGCCCTCTGGTTAGTTCACTACTTACAGACCATTAGCAAAGAGCAATGCAGGCACTTCCATAATTCTGTGTACTACATCAGCCTTTGCTGTACAGATATGGAGCCTTTCCAGGAAAGGCTTTGTCATCTTGCCATCTGCTGAGTGGGCCACGGGGTTTAACTGCAAGAGCTAATAGATGTATGCCATGAACACTGCAAGTTAGGCATGCATGGGATTTCCCCACCAAGGGATATCAGTGACTCATGAGTTCTACCTGATGACTCCTCAGCTGTTCTTTGGTGGTGAGATCTGCCAAGAGGTACATTTGGCTTGGAGAAAAGCAAACACTTAAACAGCAATCTAAAACAGCCTGTGTGTTTTCTAGAGTGGTGTATATGTAGGCTGCTAGTTTAAAAGCAACTTTTTTTTTCAGGGACACAAGGAACTCCGCTGCAAGATAATCTAAACAGAAAACAGGAAAAAGTAACATCTCCAGTAACTAATATGTGGAGGATTTTGACTCTTAGACCCATAAATACTTTGTGAGATAGTTTAACTGCATGTATTTTGTTTCCAATTTGATCTGATGTAATTACTTCTGGTAAAAATCTTGCAATTTAAATATATTTCCTCAACACTCTTTGCTAATTTATAAACTGTAAAATGTGGTAAAGTGATTGTGGCTGATTTATCTTCCTGATGACAGCAGCAAGGAAATTTATATTCCACCTACACTCACATCAAACATGTGCAATTCTCTGTTGCCCTACATATAATGCCAAAGTTAAATAAGATATTATAATAAGACATTGCCAACATATAGTGCCAAAGTCAAGTAAGACAAGAACATCTTCTTCAGACTGCTTGATTTTACTGTGTCAGTTGAACCCTAACACTTCCTGTCTTAAGAGAATTATAGAGACAAAGACTCATGGAATAGTTACAATTAGAAGGAAACTTAAAAATCATCTAGTTCCAACCTTTCTGCCATGGGCAGCAACACCTTTTACCAGACCAGGTTTCTCAGAGGTCCATCCAACTGGCCACAAATACCTCCAGGGATGAGGCATCCACAACTTCTCTGGGCAACCTGTTCCAGTGAAGAACAGGTCCCTTGATATCATATTATTCTACTCACAATAACACATTTGGAGATTGCAAAACTCCCTCACTTAGGCATTAGACTGTGTACAGAATGAATAATGTTACGTAAAGAGAAAAAAATTCAGATAGCTTTTTTTTTTTTTTTGGAGACAAAACACCTATTAAAGAACTTCAGACCCTTCCAATATAACTGACATTTTTCATACTCGGAGCCTCTCTGTTGTTCCTAGAAAAATAAGACTTAAAGTTCAACAGCTTAAAGAAACAGGAAAAATACGTCTTTTCATTCATCTCACAAACACTGTACAAGATTCCCCAGAGGTGGTTTCCTTCTGCTATTTTTGCTGTACATCAGGATTTATTCATGTACTGGTCTAATATATTACATAAATGTGTTATCTTACCCGAATAATTTATTCCACCTAGAAAATTTGAGGAAGAATTTTGGAAATTAATTAATATCCTTGCAATACAGCTAGTGACTTTAGCTTCCTACTCTGCCACATTGTGTTTAATAACTTTGTTTTCATCTAAAACCTTTTAAAATGAACTTTAAAGATTTTAAGGGGTTTTTTTCTTAAAAGCAAATGCTCTCAAATATTTAGAAAAAACATTCCATGTATACTGTGTGGAAGCCTCTCTCTCTAGGACTTTGTCTAACTTATGGACTTAATTTCAAATAATGTTATCCAGTTTTCACATGCTACCAACTTGTCGTGGTTTTGATCCTGGCTAAGTGCCAGGCACTCACGGCAGCCGCTCACTCGTTCCCTCCCCTGCTACAGCTGGGCAGAGGAGGGGAGGAGAGGGGAAAAAAACCCCGAGGGAATTAACTCAGAGGTCTATGAGTTGAGATAGGAACCGTGAGAAAACGTTCTAAGGACAAACCAGGCTCAGCTTAAAGTTGCAAAAGTGAAAATTTATTACTACCTGAGTTAGAAGGAGGGTATGAGAAATAAACTAAACCTTTAAAAGACACCGTTCTTTTCACTCCCCACCCCTCCCTCCCTCCCACCAACAGTGCGAGAGGGGCAGGGTGTGGGGGTTCAGGTCAGTCCATTTCCAAGATCTTCCCCTGCTTAGGGAGAGGAGTTTTTTCCTCTGCTTTTGCCGTGGGGTCTCTCCCACGAAAGACAGTTCTCTGTGAACTTCTGTGGCGTGGTTTTTCTTGTC
>VYZT01040064.1:26508-36822 GCA_013400735.1 Pomatostomus ruficeps
GCCTGCTGGGAGACACCCTGAGGCCTCCCGGAGCTGACACTGCCTGTTTGAGGGAAATCCCCTGATCCTGCACCCTGGGACTGAGGTCACAAGTGAGTTGTGGAACCTCTGGTCTGCTCCAGCATCCCATGGTGACAGCACTGTGAATGGACCGAGGTCCAGCTGCAGCGACCAGGCACGGTGCCTGCATCCCGGGGTACAGGCCGCCACATTCCAGCCAAACTGCTCCAGACATTGGAAAAGGCAGATAAGATGCTTCAAACAGCAGAAAAAAGAAAGCAAAAGCTGCTTTGCTCCACACCCCGTCTTAGCAGCAACAAAGGTAGCACAGTGTGGTAGTGACCTATCCTATGCTTTTTAAAGTAACCTTAGCTTTTTTCTAACTTTTCTCAAAGTTTCTCTTTCTTTCTCTTTGCCTCTTTTACTATTAAATAAAAACATATCAATTTTTTTTGGCATCAACATTTAATCTTATTTGGTTTTTATCTCGTTTTATTGGAAATAGTTTGAACCTTCAAAGTTCTTTCCATTTTATTCACAGAGATGTTGGGGTTGTTTGCCACAGTGGTAAAGGCCTGAAGGCCCTGGGAGATTCTAAAGATAAAAAGGGATCCTGGTGGAGGGCTCCTGAGACCAAGGAGCTCCCCCTAGGAATGGAAGAGACAGTGGTCTAGTCCGGGACCCTGAAGGTCTGCCCCCAAGTTACCTATTGGTTTTCTCGATTATCCCTTGAGTTCTGGAATGTTCTGTGTTGTTCGGTTGCTGATTTGTTATCCCCACTCGACTCCTCCCTCTCTCCCTAGTTACTGGACTTTTAGCCCTGGACCCTCCCTAAACTCCTCCCCTGGACCCTCACCTGATTGGTTCCTTGTTTCGGTTATAAGCTGGTGTCAAGAGCAGTTAGGGGCTCTTGGTCCCTGAGCTCCCGCTGTGTTAATAAACTTCACAGTTTGCTCACACCTCGAGTCCCTCCTTTCCTCCTTCAGATTCCTGCGCTCTTCAACACAACCTTCACCCTTCCCCAAACCCAGCACCCACCGGTGGGGTCGCCTGTTACCCCCCTGGTGCCACCACCCCCTTAAAGACCGTCAGGGGCACTAGGGTCGCACCGACTTCAGATCGCCTGTTATTCGGGTAGGCGCTGCAAGAAGACCAGGAAATGACACAGAGACTTAGCTTTCTTTGCCTTTCTGTGTTTAAACAGGTTCATAACTGATGGCTGCCATATTTGTTAACCTCCAGTCAACTGGGACCTCCCCAGTTAGGCAGGACTGCTGGTAAATTATTGCAAGTGGCTCATTGAGCACTTCCGCCAGCTCCCTTAGTACCACTGGGTGAATTCCATCCAGCCCCACAGCCCTGTGTGTGTCTAAGTGGTGTAGCAGATCAGTGACCATTTCCCCTTGGATCATGGGGGCTTCATTCTGTTCTCCATCTCTGTCTTCCAGGTCAGGGGGACAGGTACTCCAAGACTAACTGGTCTTACTATAAAAGACTGAGGCAAAGATGACATCAAATACCTCAGCATTTTCCTTAGCTTTTGTCACTGGATTTGCTTGTACATCCAATAAAGGATGGATATTCTCCTTAGCTCTCTTTTTGTTGTTAATTTATTTACAGAAATATTTTTTAACTTTGCAATAGTAGTAAGATGAAATTCTAATTCTTTGGCCTTTCTAATTTTCTCCTTGCATAATCTTATGACATCTTTCCATTCCTGCTCAGTTGCCTTTCCTTGGGTTTCTTCCCAGGAAATGGTCAGACAAAGTAGATAGCAACTTAAATGCCTTTAGCCCGTAATTTACTCTCTTTTCCTTACCATGTTGCTCCAGTTTTTCAAGGTGGAAAGAGAGGGCTCATTTATAGGTGAAGAAGTAACTTAGAATGGCCTGACAAGGGAGACAACTATTCACTTGTTATATTAATAATGAGGTATGAACGGGAAAGAATGAACAGAGTTCATCTAATCCAGCATAAAATATGTTTCCTCATTTCTAGTAAATAAACTATGTGACTGCACTCAATAACCATTTCCCTGACTTCTTATCTACCTGAATGTCCTATCATTCCCCTGTGACATCTACAGAAACATAGAAAAAAAAAATAGTTGGAAGGATCACTTGGAAGTCACCTAGACTAAGACATATGAACTAGGGTCAGTTAAATCAAGTTGCTTATGGATGTGTCCAGTTGATTTCTGAATTATCTCCAGAGATGGATGGACATTCTACAACCTCTGTGGGCAGCCTTTAAGTGTATTTGATCACCCCTGTAGTAAAAAAATTGCACAAATAAATGAAATGTCTTTCATAATAAAAATTGACTATATTTGAAGTGGGTGAGGGAAGAGTACTTATGTCATTTATCTTAACTTTAGTAAGTCTCTAAAGTGTCCCAAGATATTCTCGTATCTAAGTTAAGACATTATAGTTTGAATGAGTGGATAAATACAGGAAAAAAAAAAATTGTTTGGGAGGTCAGGATCAAAGGAGAGTGTTTACCCTAGCCAAGGGGTCTGGTGGTGGTGTTCCTCATAGGTCCATATCAGTGATCCAGAGGAGCTGACATAATGAATTCTCAGCATATTTGCAAATGACAATGTGTGAGTGAAAGAACAGCCAATACTGCTGAGGGTGGTGCTGCCATCCAAAAAGACCTGATCCACAATTACAGGAACCTCATGAAATTCATCAAGAACAAATAGGATATCTTGCACCTGGAAAAGACATTCTTTTGGCTACAGTACAAGCTGGAGACAAGCAGCAGGGGAAGAAAGTTCTCCTGAAAAACCTCTTGGAGTTACAGCAAGCTGATTATGAGCTCCACAGCAGACGGCAAAGGAATCCTGGCCTGAGTTAATAGTAGTACAGACAGTGGAATGAGGGATTTCTTTTTTACTCAACATTTATTAGACATCACCTAGAATGCTGCAGCCAGTTTAGAGACTTCCAAGACAAGAAAGATGTTGATAAATTGGCTTGGCTACCAAGAAATTTGTGGGCTGCAAAAATTGTTTTATGAGGATTCAGAGATCTGAGTTCATTTAGCCTAGAGAAAATAAACTTTGCAGGGAGGACCTAATGCCAGTCTTCCAAATACCTGCAAAGATGGCCTCAAGAAAACAGAGTCAAAATTTTTGCAGCAATACATGTCAGGAAGACAAGAACAACAGCCAAAATTCATGAGTGACTCCACCTCTACAGACAAAGAAACTTTTCCCAATGTTAAGAAGTAAAAGAGGTTAAAAGAGAAGTTGTTCAGTTTCCATTCATTGAGGTTTGTAAGATCCTATTGGATGGTTACCTGAGAAACCTTAGATAATGCTTCTGAGGTTCCCTTCAGTCCCAATTACTCTATGATAATATAATCCTATGATTCTATGATTGAGAATGAACTATTTCAATAGTCTGAAATTTTTTCCTTCCAGATTGTAATATTCCTGCCTATAACTGCAGCTTTCCATTACTGCACAATAGTTAGGAAAAGTCTGAACCTGAAGTTTTAAAAATTGACTAGAAAGAAATATTGAGAATTTTATATGTATATTTTAGTTCTGAGAACTTATAATTTTGTTTCTATATCTAACACGAGTTATATAGACTCATCTTCTCAAGAGAGACCATTTTCACAAAACCATTTTTTCCCCCCTAGAATTTGTTGCTCTGTCAAAATGCAAATATTTCACAAAGGCAGTTTAAATGCCAGCACAATGCTGCCAGAAATCTTTTAGCTCTATTTAGCACTTAGAGACTCTCAGCACCCAGATCCTAGAAGTCAAGGTCTGGAGGTATTTGAGGACAGCAAGCATTCTCAGGAGAGTAATACACAGATTGTGATTCTAGCTGGACACATATCTCCTCTTAAACTCTGAAAAAGCCTCTGAAATTTCACAGAATGGAATTAAGTGTTTTCTTACTGACTTCCATGGACCTTTTTATGACTAGGAAGCAGAATGGACAATCTGCTCTCCTTTATGATCGATAGTACTGTACCACTTACAACTACTATATGGATGTCCTGGAATTCTTTCATATTGTTCTCATTGCACAACAGAATTAAATCATAGAATCATTTAGGTTGGAAAGACCCTTAAGGTCATCAAGTCCAGCAGCAGATGTACTACCGGAAAGATTTGGCTGATAATGCTTTTTTTTAATCTTTTTTTTTTTTTTTTTTCTTTTGTGCTCACTAAGGAAGCACTGTAAAGACAGAACTGATTTATCATTAAGCACCATATTCTGCCAATTTCATATATGGACAGGAAGAATATTTTGTTTTGCTTTCTGATAACCTAGTCCTAGTATGTTAAAAAGTGAAAAAGAATAGATAAAAGAAGGCATGCACCACATTACTTTCTGTTGTATCATATTTCTGCACTACATAAGAGTAGAGTTCAGATCTCTTGTATCATTCTAAAATAGAAGTTTAGTTGTGAAAATAAAGCTAGCTATGTCAGGGTCATGGCATCCCTCATAGGCAGGTATCCAGGCCTTACCCTTAGAGGTTACAAGAACTATGATAAAGGACAGACTGTCATGTAGCTGGCTATTTTTGTTGTGGTATAATGAAACTATTAAAATTTTTAGAATGGTAGAATAGAGATAAAGCATGAACAATAGAATTATGTTACAACACTAAAAGGATCATTAAAAGTTTTTAAGATTTTTTAAAATATGAGGCTACTAATTATTCAGATTGCTGTAGATTTCTAGTAATGTTACGGCATTTGTTAAAGTACCATTTTTTATTATTTTAACATGAAACATAACATATTACTTGAAATATTGGATACGTTTATTACTGTTATGGATCAATATATGGCAAATTTATTACCATTTGAAGCAATAAATGTTTTATGAGGATCCTCTACTTGCAAAATTGACTTAGTCACATAACTAAAAGAATATATGAGTATATATAAAAATTTAGATACTGTATATATATTTATTAGACTATATACAATATATATATAACCTATTCATATGCTTTCTATGCTGTGTATAGTAGTATACTAGTTATAAATAATATAGTTATATAGTATATGTTCTAAGTTGTATATATTTCGGCTTTCCATTAAAAAGAGTAAGGAAAATCTCACCACAATTGGCTTGATTTTAAATTAGACATGTGCATGGATATATCTGGTTTATTATTTATTATACAATATCTCTGTACTGTGTACACATATATATACACCCAGAATATATAAAGATATACTCATCAGTGTCTTCTGGATGCTTAGGAATGATATGAGACATTCACCTTAACTGGCTCCTCAACTATCAGCTCTTTACTTTCTTTAATTGCTTTTGTCACTTTACATTATTCTCTGGAGCCCATGGCTATGGTGAGGACAGTAGCCTATTCTCATGAATTTTCCTTGTGCTATTTAATCTCTTTGTCAGAGAGACAATTTATCTTAACTCATTCACATGTGGTATCAATTTCTTTATTGACAGGAAAGCTCTGTACACCAGGCCAATTATATTAATTTTGCTTTTTACTAATGACAAAATCCACTATCATTTGATTTTAAATTACAGGCAGACTGATGTGGCCCAACTAGCCTTTTTCAGATGTGGTTAGAGATAATCTATATCACACTGACATGGCTTCAGCATACAGAGAAGATATATAATTCTATACTCAGAAATGTGAACATGCAACTCAAGAGCATAAAATTCTGGACACTAGTTAATGTAGATTTTACCCTAAAATGCATGTATAGTTCCTTTGTTGGAACTTACCTTCTCTCCATCCTGATTTTCTGCTAGGGCACTTTCTACAAGTGTGTTCTCAATATACTTTTGACAAAATGTGTTTTGATCTAATCAACTTAATCTGTCTGCTTTAGCATGAATTGGTATGCAACGAAGTATGGAACACTGACAAATATTCATTGATTAATTACTGTGATATATGTCTTAACAATTTTTCATAAAATGATGGGATGTACATTTCAGAACTATTACTAAGCTTACTCCTATTTCAGCAAATCATGATATCATGTCTTAGTTTCAGAAACAAGAAGATAATTAATAGGAACACAGGAAATATTTTCTGTGTAATCAAACATTAATTTAATATTGGTTCTGCATAATATATGACATTAAAATTCAAAATTATTTGCCTGACCTATTACTTATTGCACTTATTTTACTACATAAGGAAACCAAAAGATTAATTACTTTTTGATTGTCCTAGCTGTCACTTAGGACATCAGTACATAGATGATTAAGAAAATGATAAGGCAGTGGAAGACAGTCTGAAACTAAGTGCAGAAATGACAGGGCTTCATTTGTTTAAACACCTGGGATCACAAAAAGATTTTGGAGAGTAAAAATATAGAGCTGTAATCTTAAAACCGAATTGCATTCCTAAATATTATATCCTGCTTGCCTCATGTGAATACTCTCTTGTGTAAGAATAAATTATTTCATAGAGAAAAATAGAAAAGGAGGTGAAGAGTAATATGTTTATTTGCTAACTTGTAATACAGATTACCAGAAAACCAACCTAGTGCATCTTTCTCCATCATGCTTAACTGAACTTTTGGAAACCAAACCAAAATTAAATCACAGAGACACAAAGAAATGAAAGGAAAGTTGGGGATTTTGAGAGATGCTAAGCAGATTTTCTGATGCACCATGAAAGGCTGGTAAGACTACAGGCAATGTGTGTAAGAGGAGTTCTGGAATGTGGTGGCTGAATTTACTATTACTTGAGTAGTCCTCCAGGCTCTTCATGTACCTATATCAATCCCCACTGGAAATCTGAAATTATAAAATATTTTAGTAAATTAATCTAACAGACTGTGGGGCTTTAATATAACACGTCATATAAGCCATATTTTTCTGCAACTCTGATCATCCTATAAATAAGGATGCTGCAACACATATGGACTTAATAGCTTAATGACTTGGCTACAGGCTCACTTTACTTCCCATTAGCTCTCCATAAGAAGCTATAAGATTTGTAGCCATTAAACCATTTCCTTGACATGAACAGCTTGTTCTACTTTTGCCAAAGAATTCCTCCAGAATAAGATGTCTTCATATCAACGCCAATTCTGTTTCACAAGCCAAAGTAAAATATGAGATTTTAAGCTAACTTTATGATGCTTCTGAGAAATTCTACTAGGACTGCTATTTTGGTAAGTTAAGTTGAAACCATGTGGTTTCTGGGTTGCTGTAAGGGCCCAGATCATAGTGCGATCCAATGGCATGTACTGGACAGGATGGGTCTTGACATGCATAATGTAGAAATAAAAGGGCTCAATGTTATAGAATCTTAAACAAAGTTCTAAACTTTAGTCCATAATATTGCAGAAGCTGTCTCAATCTTGAAAAGACTCACAGAGTGGCATGACAATTTCTATTCATGCACATTTTCTTTGTATACTGTTTGCTTGAATAATGTATCCAAGGTGGTATCTTCTATTCAGCTACCTTCCCAGGAAAAACAAAAAGACAGTGAACACTGTGCTAACAACCTCCAGTGAAGCAATCAATACTTAGAATTCCATCTGCCACAGTGAAAACTGACCACTCTGCTACTAGAAAATCAAACAGTTCACACATAATTTTTAAGCCAAATGCATCAGGAACTACAGTAAAAAAAAAAACCCAAACAACAAAAACCCACCCCAAAAACAACCCCCCAAACAAAACAAATAAAAACCAAACAAAACTGAAAACAAAAAAACCCCCACAAACAAACAAATAGATCCAAAACCAAAGCAAACAAACTAACCAAACCCCAAATTCATTCTATTATGAATAGTGCATTTTCTATAACAATGAAGTCAGTATAACTCTTGAAAAGTGCAAACTGGGTATATTAGGCTAAGCTAATTAACAGAATTGTGGAAGTAATTTGACGTAGCTTTTATTTACTTTTATATGTTGAAGCTTATAATGCATAAACAAAAATAGAGGAGCTGAACTTCATATTCTAGTTTGGCTACTGTAAAACAGGATTTTTTTTCTTTTGCAGAGTTAACCAATTTGCTCTAGAACACCACCTCCTCCCCCTCGAAAACATAATCCTCATGCTTTTTACACTGACTCCATGCTTCTTTCTGTAATGTCTTTAACACAATTTTCAGCAATTTCAACATGGAGCTGAGTGGGAACTTTTAATTTATACAGAGCATCAAATTCACAGATGAATTTTAGACTACTCCCCCACCCCCAGTTATTCTATGACTAGCATTTCAGATCAGGATTTGCCATCCACTTTCCATGCTTGTAAGTGAAAGGGGTTGTTAAAGGATGGTTTCAATAATACAGTAATATAATTAACATCCCTCCCTCCAGTTCAATGTCATTAAAAGAATCACTGGGGTTTTTTAATGCCAGAAAATATTGTATGCACTGGTACTACCTGTTAATATGTCCTGCACATTTCTGAGAAAAGGTAGCAAAATAATATACAAAGTAGGCTATCTACAACCTTGAGGAATGCTAAGGTTTTCTAAATTACTTTTTTCTTTTAATTTTTTTTATGTGCTTTCCACTGGGTTGACAATGGTAGATCTATTTTACTGTAAAACTGCTTCTTCAAGTAAATAGAAAATTAACCTTAGCAAATAAATACCTTTAAACATTGTGTTCATCAAATATTTTTGAAAGTAATCTAAATCTTACAACTTCACCTAAAATTTGCAGAAATATTCAGAAAAAAATAACATGATTTTAAGACCCACAAGAATACCAAATTTGAATTCTTAATGTGGTTATTTTCTCATCTTCCCAACTTAAATAAGTTTAAAGCTCATCTTCCAAAGAGGAGACGTGGTTAAAAAAAGCAATTGTCTGGTTTTATTTTGTTTACATTGCACTGAAAATTTACATCATACTTTTACAAATCCTTTTTCATAAAAATATACTTCTTTACAAAAGTGTATGCATTAATATAAGAGGAGTAGCCAGTTGCAGAAGAAACATTTTAAACCATCTCAAATGTATTAACCTTAACATTAATGAATGAATCATAGTTATTGCAGTCATTTGAATAAACAAGAATAAATAACAACCAATGGTATAAAATATAAAACAGCATCCTTTTAGTAGAATACAGTTTGACAGAGTTGTATGAATATTCAAAACAAAGTGTTGTAAAATGATTTATAAGAAATTCATCAAACATTATAGAAATCCAAGCAGCAATCCTGGGTACAATGATTTTTGGTAGGCACTCTCTATTACGGTAATAAAAAGGTTATTTTCACGGAATTATTAATGTCAGAAAGGGACAATAACAGATAATTCACACTGGCTAACACACAGCATTTGTGAGTCATGCTATGAATGGAAGACAATGACCTACTTCAAATAAATTACTGAGTTCCTGCTGAATAATTCTGATATGAAATAACTGTAAAACTAAAAAATTGCATTTCCTTAGAAGTGATTCTGGAATGTCTAAAACTTGTATTTGAGGGCTGTGGAATCTGAATTGTCCCTAAAATGAATGGATTGTCCCTAATAAAATCATGGCTTTATATATATAGATTTTTTTTCATTGCACTATGGTAATATATTCAATTTTAAATTTTAAATGAGCTATAAGGATTTGTTTCCAATATACGAAATATATAGATAAAAGAGCTGTGAAAACACAGGATTTCCAAATTATAACTTCCTTGTTGCCTTGAAGATCTGATCCAAAGTTCATCGAAGTCTCTTAGAATCCATCAATTTCAATGGGATCGCATCATGCTTTGTGCATGCATTTTGTCAAACTGCTGAAGGAACAAACAGGTGGGATATGGCCTAATTTTAACTAACATGGGCTGAAAAAATGGACTCATATTTTTGACATAGGGATTTCATTACTAATATTACTGTAAACTGCACTTTTTAATAGGAAATATTAAATTATGTTTTAACTTTTGAAAAAAATGTAAGATGGTCACTCCTGAATGTTCTTCAACATTAAGGAACATAGTCACATACAAAGCTCAACTCATATTAGATTCTTCATTGTAAAATTTGTCTAGATATATGATTCACAAAAGAAATATATAAACATTACAATTTGTGGGTATTGTTAATAGAAACAGAGAAAACAAGCTTGACTTGGAACATGAAAATGAAGCAAGATGTGAAGCAGGGAAGAAAATTCATTTTATAAGAACATGAAATTTTAATTTTTTTCTGTGATATGAAAAGAGTAAGTTTTACTTGCTGATTTCTAAATACTACGTCCTGGACTTAGAAATTCAACTGTTCTGAGAAAACTGAAATACTTAATGGGCTGAAAAAGGAGAAAAGATACAAACTAATGAGAAAGATGTAGCATATAACTGTT
>VYZT01040065.1:0-66189 GCA_013400735.1 Pomatostomus ruficeps
ACTGCAAACTCAGGGCAACACCTTGGACTTTCAGAGAGCAGACTGTGGACTGTTTAGGAGCATCTTAGTCAGACTCCATTGGGAGGCAGTCCTGAAGGGCAAAGGAGTTCAGGAAGGATGAACATTCTCCAAGAAGGACATCTTACAGGTATAGGAACAGTCTGTCCCCACATGCTGGAAGACAAACAGGTGAGGAAGAAGACATAGTGAGAAAGGATGGGGAAATGGGAGGTTCTTAGTACTTTCTTTGCCTCAGTCTTTAATAGTAAGATGAGTTGTCCCCTAGATACCAAGCCCCCTGAACTGAAAGACAGTGACAGAGAGCAGAATGAAACCCCCATAATCCATCACCAGTTGGTCAAAGGAGGTGATTGTCCTGCTCTACTCACACCGGTGTGGTCCCACCTTGAGTGTTGTGTGTGGTTTTGGGCACCACAATATAAAAAAGGCTATTAGAGAGGGTCCAAGGGAGGGCTGTGAGAATGGTGAAAGGTCTGCAGGGGAAGCTGTATGAAGAGGGGCTGAGGACACTTCGTCTGTTCAGCCTGGAGAAGAGGAGACTGTAGGGAGGCCTCATCATGGCCTACAACTTCCTTGTGAGGGGAAGAGAAAGGGCAGGTACCAATTTCTTTGCTCTTGTGACCTCTGACAGGACTCAAGGAAACAGCTTGAAGTTGTGTCAGGAGAGGTTTAGGTTGGATATCAGGAAATGTTTCTTCACCCAGAGGGTGGCTGGGCACTGGAAGAGCTCCCCAGGGAAGTGGTCACAGCAGTAGCCTGGCAGAGTCTAAGAAGCATTTGGACAACACTCTCAGGCATGTGGTGTGACTCTTGGAGTGGCCTGTGCAGGGCCAGGAGCTGGACTCAATGATCCTTGTGGGTGCCTTCCAATTCAACATAGTCTGTGATTCTAGGAAGGGGAAATGGTCAGTGACCTGCTAAACCACTTAGTCACACACAAGCCTGCAGGGCCAGATGGAAGCCACGCTAGGGTACTAAGGAAGCTCACAGAAGAGATCACCAAGGCACTTTCTGTCTTTTACCAGCAGTCCTGACTAGCTGGGGAGGTCCCAGGTAACTGAAGGTTAGCTGATGTGATGCCAAGAAAAGCTGGAACAAAGATCTGGGGAACTATAGGCCTGTCAGCCTGACCTCAGTGCCAGGGAATGTCCTGGAGCAGATAATCTTGAGTGCAATCAAGCAGCATGCACAGGACAACCAGAGGGTCAGGCCAGCCAGCCTATGTGGGTTTGTAAAATGCAGGTCCTGCTTGACTAACCTCATCTCCTTCTGCGACAGGTGACCCACTTAGTGGATGAGGAAACACTGTGGGTGTTGTCTGCCTGGACTTTAGTCCACCTTGACGCTGTTTCCCATTGCATGATCCTGAAGAAACTGGGTGCTCATGGCTCGGATCGGTGCACTATTCAGTGTGTAGAAAACTGTCTGGATGGCCAGGCCCAGAGGGAGGTGGTGACTGGAGGTATATCCAGCTGGTGGCTGGTGAGTAGTGGTGTTCCCTGGGGCTCAGCACTGGGGCCAGTCCTATTTAATGTCTTTATCAATGAGCTGGATGAGGGGATCACATGTACCCTTGGTTTGCAGGTGACACCATGTTGGGTGGGAGTGTTGATCTGCTGGAGGACAGACATGATAGTGTCTCTGCCTTTCCCAGCCGAGGCAGGAGCTGCAGCCTGCTGAGGTCACTGCTCCCAAGAGGAAGAAGACATTTAACCACAATTCACCTGGAGGCACAGAGGGTGGATGAGTATGAGCTTGCTTTAATGTAGTCAGGTTCAGAAATGCACTGTAAAATGGGTCCCAGTAAGTGTTTGGGCAGGTAGCCCACGCTGAAGCCTGAGGTGGCTATCCTGACTTGAACATGTGGGTCTCTGTGCATAGTCATTAATCCCCAAGGTACCTTAAGCCTCTGCTGCCTTCTTGCTCAGTTACATGTCCAACTATTCTTTTCTGAGTTCCCATTTAGTTTCTGTCAGTGTGAATGCATGTCTTGCCAGCCGAGCCCTGAGGAGGTGCTGCTGGGGCTCCAGTGGTGCGAGGCTGGCTGGTCCTGAGCTGGCCAGGCAGGTGGCCAGTGCTTTCCTCTGGCAGCAGAACAGGAGCTACATGAAACTCAGCCAGGAGCTTGGCTGGTGTTCTGCATCTGCTCTTGGCTGTGTGCTTTTCATGCCCCTGCTGCCGGGGCTCGGCTGGCAGGACTTCGACATGTGCACCTGGCCCTGCTGCCTTTTGGACCTAGCATTGAGGAAATCATTTGAAAAGACAAGTAGGAGACTGTGTGTGATTCCTCATTCTCTTTTGTAGACAGAAAAAAAGAGAAATCCTAAAAAATCCTGAAATATTAATTTATCTAATCAAATTTATGGTGACACATGAAAGGAGAACAAAGTTGTATTAGTTCTTCTAGTGACAGAATTGAATTGCATTGTGCCATCAAGTATACACCCCTGAGATCAGATGAAACAGGCTTTTTTAGTGAGGAAAACCCCTGATATCTTATGACAACACTGAAAAAACTGTTCATAGGGAACTTTTTTTTTATTTGTCATCTTCAGAAGTGTATCTGAAATGCACTAGTTAGCTAAATGATTCATTGAATTGCATCATCAGGTGGACTGAGCACTTTTTAGTCAATAATTAAAACACTTTGGATTTTTGAATATATTTACTACCTGCAAAAATTTTGTTTCAGAAAACTTACACCTGTGTTTTTGTGAACTGTTCCTTCTAATCCACAGCTAGTCAATATTCATGGACTATAATTGTTTTTCTAAAGTCACATGATTTTCCCTTTCTCCTGATTTAAGGATTCGTCTTTCTATAATGAAGACCAATGATCTTTGATTAAAGATTCTTCTTGGTCACATGTTCATATGTGAATACAGGAGAATGGTCAGTATTGGAGAATATGTCTGCCTTAACACTGTACAGACATACATGATAAACACATGATTGTAACCAAGTAGAAAATTTAAAAAAAGACAGATTTTCTGCTTGTCAGCTGCCTTTCACAGAAACACACCAGCAGAAAAATTGACCCAGCATTTTTGTGTTATTTACAGAGTATTATCAATCACAGGGATATATAATTCCTAATTATATTCTAATTTGAAAAAAAACCATAACAAAGTCAAACCCACATTTGTCATGAAAAGTCTTTGTACTTGATACTGAATTTTCAGTTTATTATATTTATGGTGCTATTAGGAATGTCTATCCACATCAATCAACACAATTTTTTTTCATTTGCACCACTTAGCCAAGCTAATCTCTTTTGCCAGGTGTCAATGTTAGAATAAAGCATTTGGGAAAATTTCAGCAGGTATTATTTGCCAATGTCCTCCAATAGAAATAGACACGGGCAGGACATTGTTTTTTCTCTACAGTGAGAAAAATGTACATGATCATGGTAATAAGTAGAAAAAGGGGAAAAATTGTGTCTCTATTTATAGTTGGACTCTTATACGGAATGTGAGTTTAGATTCAGTCTTAGATCATGCAAGTAGGATTTTCCCATGTGTGCTGTAGCTCTGTGAAGAGTTTAGCATTTCATTCTCCTGAGCTGTCACTGACCCTGAGCACACAGAGGTTTCACAGATCCCGAGAGGACAACTGTGTGTGTGGCATCCCCATTTTGTGATCTCAAACATTGTTTTCCTTCTCTTTTGCCTCTGGTGCTATAGCCTGCTCTCATCCCCAACATCAAAACCCATGAAGGGGACAAAGATTCCCTTATTCTCTGAGATGTGGTCTTCTGTGACTCATGAGCTGTGAATGGGGAGGAGTCACCTGAAGGAATTGCAGTGAGTGGGGAACACAGTGTTGCAGAGGATAGAGGAAGACTATGAGAGGAAATGCAGGATAGAGCAGGAAAACCAGAATAATGCCATAACCTGAGTTGCCCCACACTGCTGGTAGGGGGAGTTTTGTACTTTGATCCCTATCAGGTACTTCTTGTGAAGCTGGTTTAGCCATATACGTCTAAATTACACAGTAGTTGCAATTGACTGTGTAATGATCATTTTCATCACTGTTTTGAGTGGTCTAGTTTGAGGCAGCTTTTGCAGCAAGTCTAAAAATCTTGAAAATAGTCAATTTTGAAAGAGACACTAATACCACTACTGTGACTCCCATTACATTTTAGTGCTGGATAACCACTTTCATAAGGCTATAAAAGGCTCCTGAAAAACAAGTTCAGAATTCAGAGGCAGAAGGCATGGATAAGTCTACCAAGTACAAAGGATAAGTCTATAGGGCTTTTGACTCAGCTTATGTTCATAGACATGTTTGGTGCTGGCTGAACACTGAGACGTCAATATTTTTGAGTATTTAATTTTTTTCTCTTGGAAGCCAGTATGCAGATGTGAAATATAGAAAACCAGCAGATGAAGAAAGGATTTCATCATGTCTCTAAAAACTGCTCAGGGCTTGTTATAAGACAAGTTTCCAATGTTATTTGAGATGAAATTCTTTGTTGAAAAAACAACTGAAATAGTTTTATACCAAAAAATTACTTTACAAACTTTTGAAAATGTTGAGCTTTGATTAGCATTGTAGGAATAGCTGGCTTTACAAAGAAAAAAATATTATAGATGTTATAGGTGATTGAAGTTGCTTTTTTTAATGGGAGGGACAATAATGGTTAATCGTGTTATGTCCATTATTTCTCAGTCTTGAATTTGGGATTTATCAGGTACAGCAATGCCAGCTGATCAAGGGACGGGATTGTCCCACTCTACTTTGGCCTCAGCTTGAGTCCTGGGGGCAGTTTTGGGCATCACAATATTATAGAGATCTAAAACTCTTAGAGTGTCCAAAGTGGGGCCATGGAGATGGTGAAGGGTCTAGAGGGGAAACCATATGCAGAGTGGCTGAGGGCACTTGGTCTGTTCAGCCTGGTGAAGAGGAGACTGAGGGGAGACCTCACTGCAGTCTGCAGCTTCCTCCTGAGGGGAAGAGGAGGGGCAGGCACTGATTTCTTCCCTCTGGTGACCAGTGACAGAACCTGAAGGGACTCCACGAAGTTGTGTCAGGGGAGGTTTGGATATTAGGAAAAGGTTCTTCACCCAGAGGGTGGCTGGACAGTGGGACAGGTTCTCCAGAGAATGGGGCACAGCACCAAGCCTGACAGAGTTCAAGGAGCACTTGGAGAGTCCTTTCAGGCACATGATGGGAATTCTGGGACATGGTTCTGTACAGGGCCAGCAGCTGGACTCAGTGATCTTTGGGGTCCCTTGGGACTCGTGCTGTCCTATGATTCTGTGATCACTGACATACTTCAGAGGTACAAGTTTGTAAAAACAGAGCTGACTCCTTCCCCCCTGTGAAGTTGTTGGAAGTTTTGCCACTACCTTCAAGAGAACTGAACTTGCAGACATTTTTCCTGTCTGAAGCTGCTCATAATGGAATGTCCCTTTGCTACAAATGCAGATGCCGATGAATACTCTTCATGGCTAGTTCTGCTGAACTGAGGTTTTTTCAGACTTGGTGCCAATATTCCTATGCAATGCTGCATTTAAGAATCGAAAACAAGCCAAAATTTGATTAACAGAGAAATTAGACTTCTAATAATAAAAATAAGAATTGGATTTGGATAAATAAATGGCTTTCAACTAATCCTTTATTTCATGGAAGATCTACCTTAGGAATTAGATTTGTGTTTAAGTCTAGAAGCTTTTATAAAATGGCAGCTTCTGTGTTTGATGTAAGCATGAAGAGAACATGCACACTCAAAGACGTTTCAGTATGCTGTATAAGTATTGATTTAGATAATCTGCATGAAAGCAAAAACGTTTTCCATGTTTTTCCTTGAAAACAGCTATTATATAAAAATGAGTAAGTCTATTTCAGTACTTATGTGAACCCATTGCATCTAGCTGTGCAACACACAGTGATTCCCAAGGGCATGTTGTGAAAACCGGAAGCAGACAAATGAAAAGGTATGGAAAAATGACATCTAATTCTGCCAGTTGCTGTTGTTTTTCCCTTTATTAGTAAATTTGTATGTCTCTCGCCTTTACTGTGCTTTGCATGCACATTGCAGAGAACTGCCATATCTACTGAAATTCAGTTTTACCACTGCTAGAGGTTTTTTACCTCCATTTCACTATAACATTACATCAGCATTTTGTGTGTGCTCCCCCATACTTACTTCCCCAGCTTAAAGATGTGCTCTTTTAGATTTTTTTGTGTGTGTGACTTTAACAATGTTCTGTTCACATTTCCTTGGATAGACCCAACAAATGCTTGTTGACCCATTTTAACCCCTTTTGAGCATCATCTTCAAAGTGTAACTGTCCTTGACAATGAAAGAGACCTTCCTATTGTCTGGTCCTTCCAGGCAATCTTTAGCATTGAGTTAAATGGCTTTCAGATGGAGGAGCTGGCTGGAAGGAAGGAGACAAAGTGGTCTGTTGTTTCTGAGTGACTTTGCTAGAGTTTCCCTTTTTTCTTTTAGAATAGTGAATTTCTATAGAAGATGACAGACGTTTTGACAGGTGCAATATGCTTTGAACTGTTGTGTCAGATAATTCTTTTGTCTTGGTTTTTCCCAGCAGAGTGGTACATCTCCTTAGGATGCTGATATGCATATTGTTTGCTTTTCATTTAGTGTGGTGAAGCCTTCCATCCTCCTTTTCTCTCTCCCTCTCTAACTTTTTTAATGGCTCTTTGCATATATGTAGCTGACCCAGATGGGAAGGCGGAGTGACCATGACTTAAACCTCTCTCTCCAAACTTTTGATCTTGATTACTGACACTTAAAACTCAGGAAATTATAATGGTTATAGAGAAAGAACTGGCAAAGACACACAAAAGCACAGCCTCAAATAAAATCACGTTAAAATCTCATCTCTGACTGCAATGAACTATGCTTGGGTGAAAAACGTGGTTTCAGGGCTCTTACTTCGGAGCAGGAAATATTTAGCTTTGTTCATCTGAGCACTGGCCTAGGTGAAAACAAACTGTAGTCCCATCACATAATCAAAATGGGTTTAAGGGGAAAAGAAGAACTCCAAGCTGAAGTTTTAATACTTATGTTTTTTCTTGCTTTAGTAAGGATGTTTTATATCTTTCTTAATACTCTCACAGTTACTGCAGAAAATATTCCTCAAGCAGGTAGATTAATTTATTTGGAGTATGTAGAGCATGTTTTATGTTTGTGGCCACTGTTTTTGAAGTGTCAGCTCTGGGAGTTTTTGGTCTTCCTATTAATTTTTGTGTTGTAAATGGCAGCACTGGTAAACTGGTCATGCAGAGAATATATTGGGATTTGTGCCTGATGCTATCTTTCTGCATCAATCCCTGCTTCTGCCTGCCTGCCCATTTTTGACTTAAACAGAGTTTTTTACTCTTACCTTTGATGTTTTCTTTTTATTTTCAGAGTTAACATCCCTTCTTTTGGTGGCCTGAGTATGACTCTCATTCATTGTGTCATGAATGACATCCATGTTACTGAAAGACAATCTGACCCTGAAAAATTGAAAACAAGATCTTCTTTTGCAGTTGCTTCACATGGCACAAACTCAATGGGGAAGAGAGTTTTAAAGGCTGCCAATCAAACAGAGGAATGGACAACATAATTTACTGTAACAGGGAGAGGTGACTTGGAAAGTACTGCTTCATGAATCCTTGCAAAACATCTGAGAACTCAGTTTAATAGCTCATGGAATATGTGTTTAAAATATTTATATAAAGTTTTTTTAAAATCAGGGACTAGCAGCTAAATCTCTGTAAACCATAGCTGGCTGACCTGGTGGCTTGATTTCTGTAAAAGGCAGGAACCCATCAAACTGTTTTTCACAGTCAGAGTGAGAGTATCTCACTCTAGCATTTTAGCCTACAAGGTAATTTTAAAATTGTGTGTGTTATTATGGTATATAGTGGGTAATCTTGAATTGGAAAAAAATGTAATTGCTTCTTCTAAATGAAAACATTTATAGGAAACTTTTGAATGGTGCTTATGATAGGCCAAACAGTGAATAGCTGTATTTGTCTCTTTACTAGTACATACCTCTGCTAGTGCTGCAAAGAGTTCTACAGCAGTATTTAAGCATTTGAGATCACGGATCTGAAATAGATAGCTAAAACATTGTTTGAAATTCAGTCTGGTGCCATAGAAGGGTGCTAGCAATTATTGTACTTGACTGTAAAAGTGTTTCTTTGGGATCACTGAAATTTTCAATCTCTACAGTTACCTTTTCTTCAAGTAATTCCTGTTTACATTGCAACTCTTACTTTTCTAAGTCAGTCATGCAAACAAGATACAAAATCTGTTTTATTAGCTATTCTTCTTAGCCAAAACCACAGTATTTTTGCCATCTCTGTTCTATGCTCACCTGTTACCATAGTCTCTGGTTGTAGATTTATTTAGATATCAGACTGATAACTGCTTGAAACTCCTTGTCTCTAAACAGTAGAAAATATATTCTCAACACCAGAAATTTCTAAACCGATTTTTGAAGTTATCTATTGTAGTTTTTTGTAGGCAGCTAAGAACAGGTTCGAATGAAGATTGTTGGATGGTCTTAACAAGAGGCCTATTTACTGACACCAGCTCTAATTGGAGTGTGTCATGGGAAGCTCTCGTCTCAAGAGATCTGACATTGTTCCAGGAAGAACCAAGCAGATCGGATATTCAATTGCTTCAGGCTCGTTTGCAAAGTAGAACATTTCTGAAGTTGGGAGAATTTTGCCAAGAGACTCACAGGGCATGAATTTCTTGGGATGATGTACATCACATTCAGTTTTATGGTTTCCTTTTCACTGTTTGAGGACATTGCATAGCTGAATAGGTTGAAGGGGAACCCACGCCTTTTTCACAGGAGTCTCCTGTAAGACTGGCAGAGTCCTTGTTATGGTCATCAGCGAGATGGGTATTTATTACTTGATCGGTATCTGAAATTTCTATAGGGTTCTCATAAACAAAATGAAGGTGGTTGCTCTTTTGATCAAGTCTAGTAAGAAAATATGTGAAGAGTTCTCACAGGCTGCTGATGTCTCGAAATATATCCACTGTAACAATTCACAGGCTATACAAACTTCATGGTTGTCAAGTGTTCTACTTGTGCTCGCCATATAGACGTCATGGTTGTCACTGGAGATAGAGCACTGTACCTTCTGCTCCAAAAACATCGGCTCCTACTGTCAGGGTTGGTATCGTGCTGCGAGCATGGGGAGACTATGCAAATTGGATAACATAATGCTGCTCATATGGGAGCTGACTGGGCTAATTCCCACGTTAATCCTGTGAGCAAGTGCAATATGAACAAGACACTCACCCCAAGGCTGGCTAAGGCCAAGCCATGTGTTCCCACTACTGAGAAAACCTGTGGCTGCTCTCCAGATAATCAACTGGACTTCTGAGTTCTCACTAAAAGGTACACTTGCCACCTGATAGCATTTTCCATTATCCTAGAAGTGCTGAGTATGGAATAATCTGTGAGGAATCCACTGATGAAAAGACATTTAACATCAACTTGGAATCTTTCCACCAGTTTGCTAAAGTTTGGATCACACAGTTAGCAAGAAGGCCATGTTGGGCTTGCCTTTGTCACAGCAATCATATCACCTGTCTGGCAAATTAACATCAGAATGATGCAGCTTTCTCAGAGTGACAGAACATGAGAAATAGCACTTTGTCCATGTTTGATATTCAGGAACCATTCCAGGCTCATGGGATGGGAAAGAAGCCACTACTGAGTCAGGTAGTTGATGATAGTTATAAGTCCCTTTCAGCTGAAAATATTCTATTCTATTCTATTCTATTCTATTCTATTCTATTCTATTCTATTCTATTCTATTCTATTCTATTCTATTCTGTCATAATGATGTTTAACCTTTGCAATTTTTCATTTATGGGGGATGTCCCCTGTGTAGGTATTCAAGGACAAATTGTAAGAGGTGATACATAGAGGCTAAGTGAAGTTGTTTTGATTCCTACTAAAATATTTTATGTAGGATTTAGATGACTTCTGAATGATTTTGCTATTTTTATTTGGGCTGAATATTTCCTGTTTTGATGTATTTCCCTTTTAGAAAATATTTATTTTAGAAAAACAGTATGTTTCTCAAAATCATACTGATTTTATCACAATTTTTAACAAAAATTCCAAAGTGATTTTTTCTTTTCAAGTTCAAATTACTTTGTTGCACGTTTTCTTACTTATCATTATTTTGTAATTTGTTTTATGATACAAGATTAAAAAATGAAAATATGAAATATCACCATGAAATATTTGATAAAGTCGAAACAAGATCCATCACTGTATGGATCTCTGCAGTAAAATTCTTTGATTCTACTTCCATGGGAAATATCAACATGTATTTTGAGTTAGATACATAATAGGTACTGCCCATCACTTTTCCTATATATTTTTCTCTTCAGGTTTCTCAGACTTGAATATTATATAGAGAAAACCAATACACAAACAGTTACTGCTTTCTCTTTCCTCTCAGTTTATTTTATGTACAGATTGCTGTTTCAGATTTTTTGGTTTTCTTGCTTGACTGAGAATTGAAATCAATTTCTTGGCTTGGCTTTAATCTGCCTATTTGAAGTCTTGAGGTCTTGAGGATGACTACTAGCATTAGTAGGGTAACTGACAGGTGAATTGAAGGAATCAAGTCTTTTACTATTTAACTGAGACTTGTATTAATAATGTCATTAACTTCAGTGAATGCTGGTCTGGATTGCCTGATCTTGGAACATGACTTATGACCTGGCCCTGAAGGCAAATGGGACTGAGGTTCTTATTGATAGATTCCCTTGGGACAGGTCAGAGTGAAATTACCCTAAATGACTGGAGTTTACATATATATATGTAGGGTTTATTTGGTTGCAATGGAAATGAGGTGTTTGGCACTTTTGGTTATTATTATCTATAGTAATACAGCAATATAAAATCATTTCAGACTTTAACTGAAATTCATTTGCTCATGTTGACTGTAGAGAAAAGGATCACAGAAGGCATTTTAGTACTATGTTGCAAAAGACATTTTAGAGGAATAATGCAATTACTGCAGAAAAGAGGAATACACTTGCAGATGCAGAAAGGCACTGGATACTATATTCATTCTTTAACCCCAGGTTTGTTGTGATTTAATATTGTGGCATTTTTTCTTTCTTTCTCTCTTAAGAAGTCAGAAAAGAAAGGATACTTCTTAGGAATTCTCTTAACTATTCTCAAAAATCAGCAAACCACTTTAGCCCTTCAGAAAATGTCACTGTAATTAATAGCATTGTTTCCCTTTTTGAACTGAGTTTTGAATATTGGTTATGTATGCAACAATGAATACATGAATAGATAGTATCAACTTTCTCTACTGGAGCACCAGAAATAGGAAAAGATACACCACAAAAGTATAATTAAAATGCTTTAGGAAGAAAGCAAAATTTCCAAAGATCTTGCAGGATATAAGAGGCAAAATATTATTGAACCTAATACCTGCAATCTACTGTGGAACATAAATGGTAGGAAGACACATCGATGGGACTTTACTTTGAAGTAACTCTAATCTTCACTTGGACAGCAATTAAGATATTTGCCTGTAAATGTGCTAAGTCCAACTATCTGTCAGGGAAGTGACCTGAGTCAACTGTAGCAATCTACAGATGCCGTGGATGTTTTCATTGGGCTCAGATGTATTTCCTTTCAGTGAAGCCCTTAGAAAGCCAGTCATGAAGGGCACCCTCATATAGTCCCTGTGGTCAAGGGTAACACCTCAGTGGCTGAACATGCAAGATCATTAATGCTATTTAGGAATACATATTTGTATTCATTCTAGATACCATAAGCCTATTCACAAGGCTCATGAATTGGAAATTCTGAGCCTGGGAACTCATCCTTTCTCCAGAAGCATTGAAATGCCAATCTGCAGTTTGTGTTCTCAAGAACCAGTGCTTTCCTTGGTTGTGTGTACACTTAGGGCATCATGAAGGTGTTTGAGTGTAAATGAGAAAGGAATTTGGTTATTAACTTTGCACGTGTGCTTCTCCTGTGGTGATGAGTTAGCTCTTCTGTGGTACCACCACCGTTCCCAGTCCCCAGGATCAGTTCATTACTTTAATTTCAGGCATAGACACAATTTTCCTCAGATTTGCCACAGCCTTACTCTCTCCCATCTCCAAATTGTACCATATTGTCTTGAGATGTAATTTGAGAGTTTTTACTGCCTTTGATTTCCTATTACTTACACTGTGGGAGAAACGGAACTAACCATGCCACAGTCAGATCTGCAAGGAGGAAATTTACTTTGGTGAAATAAACTGAGACACAGACACACTGGACATGTAACAAGTAAAACTAGGACATAATCTACAGCTGCTAATGAATTGTTTCACAGGGATGTACAACCTGAAAAATGAACACCTATGTGGTGAGCTATCTTTCTCTGTCCCAGCATTGTTTTGGTGGTATGATGCATATTTCTGGAGGAAATGCAGATGAGATTAAATAGCACACAGCTTTTCAGCCTCCATTCTGAACATCATGCACTTTTCTGGACATAATACAGATGAGAATATAGAACTTGTGCAAGCTTTAAAAAAAATGTTTCTTAAATGGTTTTCATCTTTATAGCTTTCAGGTAGGTTTCCTATATCAAGATGAAAATTTCTGAAGATTAAATATTTGACTTATGGCCCAATTTCAAAATATAGAGATTACTGTAAGTTATTGTGGTGCAGGAAGATGAATGACATTGATCATCTGTTTTTCAATTTTGTCTTAATTTTTCTGATGGATGAATGTTGAAAAAAACCTCAGTTAATTTTTATGTGTCAGCATTCCAGTAAAATGCTGATATGGATTTCTCTAGTACCTACTGGTTTGGATAAGGCTGGGATTGGATGCCCCAAAATGATATCTATATTTATTTTTTAATTATATGCAGGGGACAAAGAAAATCCAAGACCTGTATTTCCCATAGTTGACAAAACACAGATGATTTTTAAAACACCTGGTTTGAACGGGGTTTATTCTTGAACAGGCTCTATATGAGCAGGAATAGTTTTGTTCCCAAATCATGGGGGTCAATGCAGCACAGCATGTTTATGTTGCGGTGTGCTCTGGCCAGTTTTGGTTGACCTCATGGCCAGGCTCTGCTATCTCCCCCCTCCCCCCCTTGGTATGCGGTTTCCCCCCCTGGAGAGCTCTGTGTTGCGCAATCCCATACAAAGCCCGGCAAATTCAAACCCAGCACTCCCATCCCATAGGATGTTGGTACACACACCCCCCGCCCCTCGCCCTTCATGATAGTATATATGTAACTGTAACAGGCTGTGCTAGCACTTCCCTGGCACAATCCCGGTGCCAAATAAACCATCTGGGAAAGCCCCTCTGCTTAGTCTCTCCTTCTCTGGCGCGCCTGTACCATTGGTGGGTTGGGTGAAACCTTCCTGGAGCTTCGCCAGCCTTTCCGTGCCTTCGGAGCAGCCCAGCCAGCCCCTGGAACTGCAAGCGGATGCCTGGTGCCTCCGCTGAAGGCATTGCGGCATGTTTACAGTGTGTTTAATCCTATTTTACTACCTGAAAAGGGTCTCTGGTTATACATATATCCCTGGTCCTGCACCACTGCCCAGACCAAATAAACCAGGCATCTTTCCAAGGCCAAGTCTTCCAGTTATCTTTCAGAACACCTATGACCTGGCTACCTAGGAAAGAACACACCAAAACAGAAGGGTTGCTTCAACATTCAAGGAACATCCTTGTTCCTCTCAGAGTTTTATTCTTGGGAAGCTAAATGCCAGCAGAACATCACTGCCTCTCTTTAACTGTAACTTGCCCTTAGCTGCCTCAGAAGTCAAAGTTTTTATGACGTAGAGTGTTTATAAACTTGTATTTTCCCCACATACTCTATTGTACACACAAAGGAGTAATAAAACGTGTATTTGTTTCGCTTTTATTTGCTGGCTTAAGAAAGTGGAAAGTCTAGTGTATCTAAGAATCCATTTTTCATGAAGCACTCTATTTTTGGTCAGTATGAATGACAGGCTTCTCACTCAGTCTGCATTTTGTGCAATATTTTACTCACCTGTAGGTACCCAATTTCAGTTTTGCTGCAGGGCTTCTCTTTGTTTCTCATATAACTAATCACATGAAATTCTTTTTAAATTTATCTCATATTCCAAATTCAGTGCAGTAAGGTATAAACAGTAAACAAGGAAACTTGGGACATTCTGGACCCTCTGTCACTTCTGACTGCAACCGGATCTACTAACTGAATGAGCCAGTTCAGCCAGGGAGTAACACTAGCAAAGTGAGTAGGAATTTAAAAATCTAGGCCATACTTCTTTGCAATTATTTTTCTTTATAATTTTATTTGAACTTTTTAGCTTCAAGATTATTCCCCTAGCAGAAAAGCAACTGGTATCATTATTATACAGTTCCATGGCTTGTCCATTATAGGATGTTTTCCAATCCTATTATATTTTGCTTGTAATGAGACAATGTTTTGTTTTAGATGTTCTAGAAATTATAAGGGATAAAGAAAATGGAACTGATCTGTTTAATGGGGATGAGAAGTTATTTTCTTCCTAGTTTCTTCTTACTCTACTGCTTAATTCCTGGCAGCATTGCGTTAATGTTAAGCGCTGGTCCCCAGCACCAAGTGGCAATTTATCATCTATCTTGGCAGGCTTCCTGCTTCATCCTGCACCTGCCTCCTTGAAAGAAAACAAGACATCAGATACTTATTCAAATAATGCAGTAGCTGATCAGCAGAGTATCTACACAATGGTAAGTTATCCATGATAAAAGGACAACTTTTTCATGCATTATATGTGACATATGTGTCCTTTCTTTTAAGATTTATGACATTCATGACGGTTACTATTGTTACTATAATCAAATCTTTTACAGCTTAGCTGCAAAGGTTCAACTTATTGTCAATAGATTTCTATATGAGTCAATCATGCAATTTCATAAATGCTTTGAAACACCTGCACTCTCCTTGGAAGTGCAGTAATAGCAGCATCATGATCTCATCTTTCAAGTCATGAAACTGCTATGTCTCAGTAATTCCCTATTGGCAAACAAAGTGGGAGATGAATCAAAACTATATGTTCATTTGCATTTGCTCCACATGATACATGCATCTGTTACATATATACATGAGTGTGTATATTTACATATGTATTTGCACCTACATATATAAATGTGGGTGTATATATAAATAAACTTTCTCAAAAATGGATTATGGCCTTAAAGCACAAATAAGGAAGATATCAAAGTAAAGCTGTATCTATGAGTCAGAAAGTGGAGGAAATGGCAGGAACTATTCATAAAAAGGATACATAAAATTGTATTCACAAATATGAAAGGAAAGGTCATGTGTTTTACCAGGAATCTGCATTTTACAAGTCTCACTGGAAGCAAAATGCATAACTGCTAGAGTGCAGGATGTCGTGTTCCTGCTGGCATGGAAAGGGGGCCCTTTGCTTAAAGCTTTAATTAGCCTGAGGTGTGGACAGCAGTTCTCTGTGGTACCACTGATGCCCTGGGACTGTCTTCTGGCTTCTCTGAGCCTCACTTCCCATCTGTAAAACAGTTAAATGTAGCCCTTCCCGCTGCATTATCTATGTGTGTAGTTATCAAAGACGCACACAGGCACCAGTTAGCTCCTTGTATGTGGCCCAGAGCATTTAAAATATCAGAACAATGCAGCTGCATATGGCAGCGTGGTGATTGATAAAGCCAACTTATGTTCCATTAAGGAATACTTCATTATCTATGGTTGTTAGGAATCCATATCAACAACCCACTCTGTTAGGAGCTGTAACTAAGGATAATTCTGTCTTGAGAGCTCTCAATTTAATGAGAAAAACAAGGAGAGGGTAGAAACACTCAGTGAAAATGGAGCAATTAAAGAAAAGTGGCAAGAATATGAGGATATGGCTATATACAAGTGGTGCAGGTGGAGAGGTACCCTACAGAAGTACCCTGTACAGTGAAGATACACCATGCAGAGCTGCTCAAATCACTAAAAGACTAAATGTTTCTTCCAGATACCCATCTCAGAGCAGGAACTTGAATTTAGGAATCCCTCTGCCAAGCAAATGCTCTGGGGTTGAGAAGTGGCCCATGTCTCTCTTTCTTTTCAGAGCTGTTGCAGTCAGACGTAATATTTTTGAACGTCTCAAGAGAGAAGGACTACAATGGTGACAACAAAGTACTTTCAGGTAATCTGTTTATTTAAAGCTCATGTTGTGAAGGATTTTAGCACAGAACATCACATTTGCCTGCTGAAATGCCATCTGTAAAACCATTTGATCTAGGGGCTAAATCTGATCTCTGTCTCTGAAAGAATTCTTCATATTGACATTCTGATTAGGAATTTCCTTTTTTTTACTTTTTTTTTTTTTCCATAGACTGGTCTGCAGCTGAGGTCCTGTTTTATTTTCTGCCCCAAAGGAAGATTTTCTAGTTGTCTGCAAAACTAATTCTATAGCTATCACATAAATGGGTTTCTAATTTGTTGTAGGATGCTGAGCATTAGAAATATTTGCTACCTCCTGAAGATGTTGAGATCTGGTTCTGCCTTTATCCCTACAGTCGTGAGAGGGAGCCTGTATATTTGGCAGGCTTCTTGGAAGATCTTTCCTTGTTGTGGTACTTGCAGTGTTGCAAACAGCAATGTCAAAAAGCTGGTGGAGGGCTGTCTTGCTGTTGCAGTATGAGAGCTCTGTTGGTATGTTGAATACAAGCCTTTCTGGGGAGTTGATTCTGGCTGTTGGACCTCAGAATCAAGGAGAAAAAACTACTGGAAACGCACAGGGACTCCTTATTTTTTTCTGTCATACTGTATATATGGCTATTTGATTTCTCAAATTTCCTTATGTGTTTGGATACCCTAATATTCCTAATGAGTCCTCGTGTGCAACTGCTTAGTAAATCCCAACCTTAATGCTTGTGACTTAGAAGCTTTGTTCAGTAGCGACAAAGGCAGAATAAATGCATAAGGCTTTGTGTATCTGGTTGCTTGGCCAAGATGCCTTTCTTAGCAAATGCAAAGATATTAAATTTCTATTCAGATGATTAAAAAAGAGCTTCTTCATGTTTTACCGCATGACTTGCCCTGTTTGCGGTGCATTAGGTGTTTACTATAGTGATAGAAAAATGGCACCTTCTCCACCTCCCTCTCTTCTTCCTTGTAACAGATGTTTTCTCAGAAGGACTTGCTGGTCACCTGTATCTCCAACAGCATCTAACAATATTTCATTTTTAAAAAAAGGTCATACGTATGCTCGCCTTTATTTTGTGAGGTTTTGATTTCTAAAGGTAACAGCTAGTGTCAGGTTTCTCAAACTGCTCCTTCTATTTCTTGTTTTCAATTGAAACTGTACTGTGACAGCAAAACCCACAGCTTGCTGCCACATTCTCTTTTGTGTGGCAGTCATTTGACACACAAAACTGGCAGCTGCTCTTAAAGGACCCTGCAAATTAACTGTATGAAAGACACAAAACATGGAGGGGTACTTTATCACAACGGTGGGAAGCTTTCTTAACCACATTTAATTCAGGGGTAAACCTTTACTGCCGTAATTAAAAAGAGGAGTGAAGTAAGGGAGTGTGTTGCATGCAACAGGACTGCTAACGCCAAAAAGATGGGATGAGATGGGATCAGAACAGCCCATGGAGGAGTTATGGGCTCAGGTCTTCCAACAGTTATCCTGGCACCTGAGCTGTAGTTATGTGAACTTTGTGACTAAAAGTGACAATGTTCTCTGCCTGCTGTCACTGTAGATATTTGTGTTGTGTTCAGCTCTTACACATAATTGTCACCAGGGTGAGAGCCTCTGGGAAGAGTGTGATGATGGTGGAAACAGCCTTGCATCCCTTGGAGCATTCCTGTTTTTCACTGAAATTGCACATGACCTGTGGGCCTGCATGGCCTCTAAGCAGATGCAATCTGTACAATGCACTGAATCTGAAAGTCTGAAATAGAACCTAGCAATCAGCACTTGAAAAATTATTTTGTTGGTGTTTTTTCCCCCAAAATTTATCCAAACCTGGAAAATGTCACTTTCAATGATTGGGGCAATTTTAGAGTGGGAATTTTTGTTTTTATCTGAGGAGAAAGAAAAGACCTCAAAGGATGAGTCAGACAGAGTCTTTCTTTTGGGATGGAGTTTTTAAAGCATAAAATGCCTTGTCCTGTGTTTCTTCAGAACATTTAAAAATGTTAAAGACCCATAATAATTTTTTAAAAATATGTATGAGAATTTGTCCCTATCCTACTGATCTTCTCCTGGAGAAGATACTCTGTTACTTCAATTAGTTTATGAGCTGGACCTATAATTTTGATAAATATGTACTGAACCAGTGTTTTGTCAGAAATCAGAGAACTTAAGGGGTTTGGTTCCTCAGGCTCCCAGCAACCTCTCATTTTAGCTTGTATGGAACATTCATCTTTCATCAGGAGTGCATAAAGTAGTTTGTTAATTTGTAGTAGGACATTTTGGTCAAACTTACATATTTATCTTGGCTCTGTCATATGAATGATGCCAATCATACAGCATTCAATTGGAAAATGCCTGCCAAAGTTTTGTTTCATGAGTGAAGCTTGAAAGTATGGCATGGAGTTATGTCAGAGAAGATTTAGATTAGATATTAGGAAAAGGTTTTTCACCTGAAGGGTGGTTGAGCACTGGAACAGGCTCTCCAGAGCAGTGGTCACAGCACCAGCCTGACAAAATCCAGCAAGTGTTTTGGACAATGCTCTCAGGCATGTGGTGTGACTCTTGGGGTGTCCTGTGCAGGCCAGGAGTTGGACTCAATGACCCTTTAGGTCCCTTCAACTCAGGATGTTCTATGATTCTAACTATTGGGCAAAGCCCAGATGTTCTTATATAAAGGACTTAACACTTGAAAGGGAAAGAGGAAAAATGGTGTGCCCCTCTCCTGAGATCCCAGCAAAGCTTTTCTCCCAGCAAGATGAACAGCACCAACCCCAGAGCAGGAAGAATGTATGTGTCTGGGCAGATGTCAAAGGACTGATGACCTTTACACACTGGAAAAGGAGAATACTTGGACTTAGGGCTACGCTGTCTTCCACACAAAGGTCCAAGTGTAGCCCAAGAGAAAACCCCGAGAGACATTTCAGGTAGTGTCAACAGGCCCCATCAGCCTGGAAGGCACTGGGTGTCTGGAACAAGAAGAAACTGGGATTAACCTTAAATAGGACCAAAACATTTAAATCAGCAGAGCTCCATGGAACACACCAAGTGACCTGCTATCATTGAACAAGAGGGTTTGTGAATTCGTCTGTCATCTCCATACCAGGTCAGGGTCAATGTCATGAGAGCAACATGTTTCACCAGGACTCTGAAAATAAATACGTGCTCATTTTCCAGAAATATCTGAGAGGATGCTGCCTTCCTATCCTGAGCAGGCTTGCAAATCAGTTTTTAAAGCTTAAGCAGTCTCTTAAAAGAGCGATTCCGCTGTATTGGGATATAAAGGTTGCAAATTCTGCCTGCTTTTTCTGGTTAAATACAGTGTAGTGATACTACTTCTGTTTCTCACTGATGGACTTGCAGGAGGAATGCACAATATGCAGGTTTGGCCTCATCCAGAAGCAAAGCAAATCAGCAGTTTTTCCTTTATCTTCAGTGGTCTTTTATCTGGCCATTTGTGCTTTCTGGCAAATGATATACAAGATAAATGATTGATGCAAATGAAAACACAATTAAAAGTTTAGATTGGCTTTGATAACCATGCAAATCACAAACCAGATATTCAGCTGTAATATCAACATATGAACAATTTTGAAATCTGAAAATATTTAGTGAAAGCATTTGTGATTATATTTCAATATTTTATAAGTTACATACTTTGCCATTTTGCCCACAGTTGTCCAAGTAGAAATACAGATGAAACTAATCAAATATATTGCTGACTGCAGATTATTCTTTCAGTAGTTTAAAATGAGATCAGCAATTGTTAAGTACTTTTATTTATGAATAGAAAAAAATGCAGGAGCCCTCCGGTGGTCAAAATACACCTCTCCAGCTAAGTCATACTGCCTTTAATGCTAAACAATTCAGCTGATAAAAAGCTTTAATCTAGTTAGTTTATTAATTGCAAGCAATTTGAAAAATATATGTGAATTAATAACACTTCTGTCCTCCTGCAAACCAATTGTTTTGAGAATTTCCACACTGAAATCAAGAAAAGCTACCAGCACCAAAACCAAATAAATTAATCAAAGGTAGATAAAGAGATTCCCTGCATTCCCAGTATTTTGTGCTACATGTCCTACCTGAGCATGAAAGGAATCTGACATAAGCAGAACAAGCTCCAGGTTATGTTCTCCATAGGTATACATGTCCCACTGCAGGGACATCTCATCCATGCCTGGAGACTTCACGTATTTCACAAAGGAAATAAGTACTGATAACAGCACTTTGGCATATATTTGACACTGCAGTGAATGACTGCCTACCCCTGGGGCAGGGTGACTGTGAACTGGGACTCTGATGGTTCTCTGGAAATAAGGGCTGGTTTTAGTAAGTGCTTAAGAGTACATTTTATGCTTCTTCTTTACTGGAGTGTTTTATAAGCTCTAAAGAGAGAGGGGGGAAAAAAGATACCACAGCAAATTGTGTGTATCATGGCTATAAAACAAGACTCAGTAAAAGTTGCTTCCTACTCGTGGTAACAAAATGTAGTTACAGACAGCTTGCTTTCTGAAATCTGAGCTCCCAGAGGATTTATATCAACATGGTATACTGATTGGTACTCCTGTTCTCACTGAGGCAGTCTGGTACCTGACACATATGTGAGGTAGGTAACTGTCATAGACATTGCAGCAGAACCGCTATGAACCGTCATTTTGTTTAGGATTGGTGGGAAGAAGCAAAGAGGAACCATTGGAGCTGGGTGTCTGCGCTCTCCTGTTGTCTTGAGTTTTGCAGTTTCTCAGTGTTTCTCTTTGCTGTGATACTTTTTCACACTTCTTCTGTAAACATGGCCATGGTTTCTTAACAACTATCTATGTTTTGCTAACTGTCTGTGTTGTTTATTATTTCACTATCCTGGGTAGAGAAGTATGATAGACAGATGCTTTGACCAATGGAATTAAGAGGTGGTGATTTCTACCTCCAATCCTTGGTGATTGTAAAAACATAAATAAAGGCAGAGGGTTCTGCCCTCTCTCTCTTTTTGCCCTCTCCGTCTGCTGTCTCTGTGTGGTCTTTTATTTGGCTCTCCTTTGGGCTCCTGCGGCCTAGCTGGCCTGACCCAGTGCTACACTCTCCTGCTTGTACGTGGCTGTGAGTGCAAAGCTGATCCCCAGGAGTACTAATGCAGTCTCTTCTGGCACTCCCTGGCACTGTTTGGGCATAAGTCAGCTGCAATTTTACAGCCTTCCTCCTTCCTTTCTGCCTTTGAACATGGCTGGTCAGCTTGATGAACGCCCCCTGGGTTGGGCAGTTCTGGAGCAGAGTCCCAAAGCGCCCTCGCAGCCTGGGCCTCCTGTGTTATTTCAGCATGCCCAGCCTGCTGGCTTGTGGATCATTCCCAGTGTAGGCACTCACATGCCAGTCCATGGCCACAGCACTCGGCACTTTTTGCAACTAAATCTTCAGTTTGAGTGTCCTTATGTGCAATGCAGTGTCTCCACAGCACAGCCTTATATAACCCCTAAGAGGTGTGATAATGGGCACGGTGTGTCTTATTTATAATACTGAAACCAGTGTAAAAGGTCTTGGTTTCTACATCAGGGTGGGACTGCGTCTAACATAGCCTTGAGAATTCTTCAGTACCAGGAGATAATTGCAAGATTTACTGTGCTTCTAAAGGAAAATTACAGCTCATTATGATTTTGTTTGCAGTCTTCTGGAATAAAATCACCAAGTACCCTCAAAAATGCTTTCTCTACACCTGAAATGCATTGAAATGAGTAGTTGGCAATAAAAATATCAGAATCTGCTTTGGTTAAAGGTTGCTGCTGACCCTCCCACTTACTGGGTAAGTAGGAAGCAGAATCAGGTATACAGTTAATTACATACATGTTAACTGCATACTGAAAAAGAGATGAATTTTGCAATTATATGGGAAAAGACAGAAACGCCTGGTTTTCTGGACTGCATTTTTTTCTCTACAAAACAAAAAAATAAGTTTCAGGTGGTCCTGTAAGAGTGTGAGCTGTTCAAAGTATTTTAACACTGGACATATTCCTTTCAGCAAGTACTGTATTATTTCACATAATATTGAGTTATTATAAATTCAAAGTTCATTTTAATGTTAAATAGTTAATGGAAGTATGGGATGTTCCCTCTTTGAGAAGCTATTTGAATGTGTAAAATTAGATATTTAGATTTCAAAGGATCAGATGTAAGAAAGTAAGCAAATAATTACATGTCCTGAATTTACTATTAAGGATGTATTTAGCAAAACAAGCACTATTTGAAGGCTTGGTCTCTTGGTAATGATGCAGGAGTACCCACAAATAGAGCAGGTTTGGGACCAGGAGTCATGGTACCTTGCTGCTTATTTAACATGGTGAAGGAGTAAGGGAAGCAGGGACAGTTCTCTGGCAGGATGGCTCTGTGCAGGGCTCGTGGGGTGCTCAGTTAGACCTTGGTGAGGATCCCCTTCTCCTCAGCCCCCATCAAACCTCTCCACTCGTGTGGAGTCTTAGGGTTTCTTTCAAAGTGGTGAAGCACTATAGGGAAAGACACTGAAAATTGTGTAGAGACCCACCACTCAAATAATTTTGCATCTCTTCAGCTGCTCTGGGACACTTACGCTTTAGTCAGGTGAATACCTTGTATGTGCATTTCCTATCCCTGGTGTTTCCTACTACACTGAAACACATAGAGCTTTGCTGTTGTCCAGCTGCCTGCAGCTGTGCTGAGATCACCCAGTACCACCCAGCTCTGCTTCAGTCCACAGCCAGCCCCGGATTCTGGACTGAACGAGACCTGTGCTGCTTTGACAAGCAATACAGGAAAGGAAGGAAAGTGGCAACCCTGTGACTGTGGCTCACATACCTAGAATGTCACTGAAAACAACATTTAGTAACCAAGTATCAGTGCTGTTGTCAGAAGCAGTCTTCAGTCTTCCCCCTCTCTCGCAGAGTTGCCCAGCATTGAACCTTTTTTCATGTCATTACACTGAACTACACTTTAAAGTCCTCTGTTAAAAAGTCCTCAAATTATCTTTGTTAATTGCTTAGTGTTTTCCTTTTGTTTAATGAGGTTTTACAGTGAATTAGACAACAAAAAGAACATTTAGTTATGTAGCAGAATAACGTGGTAGGGACGGGGGCAGAAATAACAGCATGACAGTTTCCTCTCTATAGTGTTGTATATTTCTCTATGTGACCCTGTTCAAATTACTCTTTTTAAAACTGACTGCCTAGCATGGGCTGTCTAGGTAGGAAATGTGATCCAGTTTGTCACAGAGTCTGTCAATGTGTGAATGGAACTGCTAAACTGATTTACAGTGTTTTAGCACAGCTACTCCTGGACATGTGAGGCTAGAATTACAGAATAATTAGAGTGAAGACATCAGTGGTATTTTATTTATGAAAAGTCTGTTCAGGTTCTTTAATTAGGCCAATCTAACAACAAAAATTTATGAGCTGTAGTTGGCAAAAAATGGTCTCAAAAAGTTAATTACCATAGACAGTGACTCAGGAAAGTCTGATCTGTAGATTTTTTGCAGATAAACCAGTGTTACTTATGTAGATACTTGCATTAAGACTTTTTAAAATCCTCCCTATTTCTTGCTTAGGACACACCCAGAGAGATCATATAGAAGAGATGATGCTCTTCAGACATTTCAAAGGTATTTGCCTCAAAACAGGCTTAAAGCCTCACATAAGATTATTAAATGACCCCTTTTCCTTTTGGTTTGCCATAGAGCGGGTGGTGTACATTGCACTTCCAGCAAACAGTCTTTACAGATGTCCTTATACCTTCTTTCTGATTCTTTGGGAAGCTTTGCCTGTCTGAAGACCAAGCAGTCAACTGCAGCCTGGACATGAGCTCTTTTAAAATGCCCCAGCGGCAGCAGAAAATACAGATTACAATTTTTTTCCCATGAGATCCCTTGCAAGTTCTCACATTCAAAAGTACATTTTCTGTTCCCTGCATTTTTACCTGCATAAAGGGACTTGAAGGTACAGCATATTTTGCAGGCAATGGTACTTGCTGCTCTTTATCAATGTGTTCTTTAATATTTCTTTAGACTTTCCAGAGTCATCAAATAATCATAGGTATCTGTCCTCAATGTCTTGTTATATGGGGAGGTAAAGACCCTTTCTCTCAGTCTCAATTTTTTTTTGAAGTCTAAAGGATTTTGTGTAAAAGCCAAGATCCCTAAACATAATATTTTCATTGTCTCTGGCAGCAGCGGGGCAAAATACGCTGTGAAAGCTGACCAGACTGGGGGAAGAGAAGCAATGGAAGTGAGGTGACTGAAATGATGCAGCCTGCAAACCGGTGTTTCAGTGTGAGGGACACCCGTGTACACTTGTTTCAGGTCTGAACCCAAATTTATGATGTAACTTGTGGTTTGCCTATCCAGCTACGCCCTCACAGCTAGACTGTTGTGTCCCATAGCTCAGATTTGAGGGCTTTGTGGGAGGGAGAGGCAGATTGGCTCCCATCAGTGGGAATAAAGCAACAGTGAGTCACGTACAAATTTATGGCAGGTGTTGGCAGCCTGCAGGAATAAGTTCTGAAATTAGCTTTCCACTGTGCTAAGGAAGTGGTCCTTATTGCAGCTACCAGGAAACTGCCTTTAAATGGCTTTGCAGTGGCTGGGGAGGGAAGTGGCCCTGGAGCCACTCAGGCAACACGCACTTGGTCCTTGCCCTTGGCTCTGCCTCCCCATGACTCACTGGGCAGAGGGTGGCAAACCTTTCAGGGCCTTAGGCAGCTTGAGCTAAACCTGCACTCTGTCCATCACTTCATTAGAGACACTCTTGTAATGTGCTAAAACTGACAAAACATCCAGATTACAGTTGTTTTTTTTAACATGGTTTCATTTTCCTTTCCTAGGTGTGTATATAAATATATATATAAATTAAAATAGGCATCTTAAAAGACCTTTTAAATGTTAAAAATGGTTTTAAAGAAAAAACCCAGTTATTCCACTGATCTTCAAATCTTCTAATGTTCTTATTGTCAAATATTTCTTCAGATATCTTTGATTGGAATAATACGAAAGATAAAGACCATTATGCTAAAATAGAGGCTTGGGTACTTTTTCTGATAAACTTGTTAATATTTAGAAAATGATAAAAATCTCTGGGACCTTGCTCAGTCTCATTTATGGCAACACTTTTGGACAGGTTTTAATGAGGCTGAATCCACACTGGAGAACTCAGACTGTTACTTTACTGCACAATTGCCTAAGACTGAGGATGGTACAGGTACACCCAGGATTGTTTCCTTAAGGCCTTCCTGAATTTTATATATTGTGTTTACATTCTCATTGAAGTGCACCAGCCTGTATATCTAATAACAAACAGTTCTGGTTCCTTTTATAAACTGCAGGTTTATCCCTGGATTCTAGTCCCTTTTCTTATCTGATCTCTGCTCATGCTTGCTGTTGGGTTTTGCTCATCTGATCTCTAAGTTTGTCTTTATTACACATCTCATGGGTTGCTGGATGAAGGCTGGTCTCAAAAATAGCACTTGCTTTGAAGGTTTGATTGCTCGATTTGGGGACCTTAAAGCTCTTGGATGATTTGTAATCCAATGACTGGGGATTTTTTTTCTCCAATATTACACACATTTGTGTTCATTCTTTCTCTGGCCGTAAGTATAGTGATATATTTACACATATAGAGTATGTTGTAACTGCTATAATGGGCAAATTTGGATCTCTCTTATAATATTCTGTATATGGATTTGTGTATTTGTGTGTATTTTTACAATTTCCAAATCTCTCAAACATTTCTAAAAGTTCCCTGGGTACGAGTTTTATTTTTCTGTCAGTGAAAAGAAACATGGGAATAGCTGCTGATATGCAAACCTTCATACTACCGCATTATCACTATTGGCAAAAACTCTAAAACAATTGAATTCCTGAAATTAAGAGCAACTGGAAGCCTTACTAAGCTGTCAGTTATATCAGATACTGCCAACAACTTCTTGTACTAGCAGTATTTTCTGGGAAATTTCCCATGGAAAATTGAATGAGAAAGGGTTTTACACGGTGATAGGAGGCAGGAACAGTTTGGTGCAGAGGAAGGGAGTGATTTGATAATTCACATTGGGACTGTCACTTCCTACATCAAGTAAATGTGAGAAGACAATGGCAGCAGTTGTCAGAGACATGAACAAAGAGTGGCCAGGTCTGATATTTCTGGTAGTGCTTGGAGGATGGGAAACAATGTCAGGTAAAAGAAAAATATTGTCAAGACTGATAATGCCACTTTGAAATTGATGACAAAACCCTTGAATTTGATGTGGAAATATAAGATGGGTAAAAAGATGATCTTATTTGTTCTGGCCATCATATTAAAACTTCCTGACCCTGGCCTTGCTAGAGAGTATATGTATAAAGTGATGTAAGTAGGTGCAATTTCAGCATCAAGGGACTTCAAATAAAATTTCTTGCTTCTTCTTTCCATTTCTGGTTTTTATGTCCTATTAGGTGTAAATAATGGTAATATACACTCCATTGCACATAGGCTGGGCAGACACTAGGCTGATTTAAGAAAGCTTACCTGAACCTAGAGATGTCTTGAGATGTCTAGATGGTGTCTACTTGCTTTAAGACATATGATCCTTGTGAATCCTTTTGAAACTGGCCCAGTGTTTGATAATGCCCATCCTTAATTCTGATCCAAGTATTTGCATGATTGTTGAGCCACTTTATATAACTTTTCTACTGAATGCATTTCCACAACTGTCAAGCTGCATAAACTGTTTCTGAATCCAGTGCAACTGCTGTGCAAATGGGAGCAGAATTCAGACTCTTAAGCAGATATCTGAAGCTTAATTTTTATCTTGATCTGCTGAAGGTTACTGTGAATCTGGTTGTAGTAATTCTGAATTACTGGAATAGTACCTCTGAAAACACGTTAACAATGCAGGTCCACGGTCACTGTCTCCTATTGTATCCCAGTTTTTTATGCTGAGACTGACAATGCCATTGTAAGACTATGTGGGTATAGTTTTTGTTGTGATTAAACAAACTCTTGCTGGATCTTTTTGACATTCAGCTGTTGCTGAAGATGTTAAAGCAAAAGTAAATGTACTAATCATTGGCAACAAAGCAGCCTAATCCACACTGACCTACAATTTGTTTAGGATCCTTTGGAGCAACAAAGAGATTAAAGTATATAAAAAAAGAAGAGGCAAATAGTGGGTCAGAGATTAGAAGTGAAAAAGGAAAAGGCTGGCTTCTCCCAGACCACACACTGATAGTGAACTTTTGGTCTCTGATTGTTAGAAAATGTTTAATGTTTCACTTTCCCCTAGAACCTTAGAAACAGAAGGTTTGATTGGCACTTGTCATGACTGATAGAGAGACGAAGATGCTTTGGTAAAAAGGAGAGGGGGGCAGCCGTGTCAAAAGCAGAAGTAGTCAAAGGGTGATTCCTCCTTTCTGTGGTTTTGTCTCTTTCTAAATTATTCAAATCTGGGTGGCATCTTAGGATAACTGGCATTTTGACACAGCTTAAAGGATTGTCTCACTAACTCTATTGAACTAAGGCTGCCATCCTTTTTAAGAAAAATTATAAAGAGGCAGATCTTCTATAATCTGATATGTATACAAACCAAAGGCAGCTAGATGCAGGCATCTTAAATATTTTGGAAGGGGGGCAGCAATTTTGTCCATTTTGTGATTAATTTTCGTCTGTATCCATCTGCAAGAATGCTACTTATTGGTCTAAAAAAAGCCTTTATTTGATTTTCTTTACAATATCCATAGTTATTTGCAATGCATCTGGTGGTTACAAATCCAAGTCGAGCCAGCTGGATCAGAATCAACAAATGTGGGGAGTTTTCTCAGTCGAAAGAAGGTACCTCACCAACAGGGAATCTCCTGTATTGATGGTCATCCTGATTATGGATTTTTCTTTTAGGGGCAATTTTCTTTCTTTCTTTCTTTTCAGAAAGGGACCGTGTCCCTTCTTAGTGCTTTGTCTGAACCATGCTTGCTGGCATAAATGGACTCCCCAGGGTTAGGAGCTCCTCTGTCATTCTAAGCTGCCATTTTATGCTTTGGTGTCCTCTTCACTTATCCATAACCAGAGCCAAATCCTGTTCACTTTATTCACAGGAATCCCCCACTGAAATAAATAATTGCATAAATTTTGGATTAGAAGGATTATATGTCCATTGGCTTTCTGTGCTTAACTTCTTAAAATCATTCAGCGGATCCCATGATTCCCACAGTTACAACCATTGCACTTGGCTGTAGTTAGAAGGAAAAATACCATCTTGGCTCGTGTATTGATGTATCTGCTTTGAGCTCCTAGCAAGCCAACCAACAACCTTCATTGTCTGGGTCATTTTTTAAATTCCTCATGAAGATCATCTTTGGTTTTCTAAAGAAAAAGCTACATTGGGCTGGATCTTTGCACATAAAGTGTCCAGGGGATTTCAGAGGTCCTTCATCCCCACCCAGCAATGGTCACCCAGCTGAAGGCTTCCTAATGGACAGTTTAAAGTGCTAAATGAAACTAATTGGATAAACACAACTTTAATGATATCTGGCTGAATTCTAGACAGATTTGTCTGATGGGTTTTTTTTTCCTAGTAGCCAGTGTAACTTCTAAGGTGGACCTTCTCAACTTTTATTAACAGGACATGCACATTCATTATCCCAATAACATACAGCAACATAATTGTACAAAATTTCTGAGGAGACAGCTGAAATGAGAATACTCACGATGCTGGGATTGTGAGGTAGGCAACTTCTTTACTTGACAAAATAAGTATGAACATTCAGCACTTTGAACTATTAACATCTTGATTTTCTTAACTGCTAACCAGGGAAGGGCCAAAAGATACACACTCCTAGTCTCTAACTATTTTTTTTCCTGATTTGAAACAATACTGTATCTTTACGTATTATTTTAATACCTTTTGTTATCTAGTGGTAGAAGAACCAGTTAAGATTCACAAGAAGAGAAAGATAATTTTTTGTTGCAGGTAGGACTTCTGAACTCTGCAGAAGGCCTTCATTAGACTTATGTGGACTTTGGTAGCCTTGCGAACCTGGATTACAAAACCCCCAAGGTGCAAAGTAGTACAGGTCTTTCATTGTCCTGTGTAGGCCCAGGAGTTGGACTCGATCCTGATGGGTCCTTTCCAACTCAGCATATTCTATTTTCTGTGGTTCATATTAATTCATAACTCAAGAAGGCTCCAATCACCCTTGCCAAGGTACTGAAAATATGACCATCTCCAGCTTTGAAAGTGGTGAGTTCTTATTTTAAGCTTGTATTTGATTTCCCAAATCAAAGGAAGAGAGGGTAGCTGCACCATTAGAATCAAACTCCTGCCTGCACCATTTTCTATTCTGTTGCCATACTTCAGATGTTACTGTGATTACCAAATAACCCTTAATCATCACAAATATACTTCTGAAGGTTATGTCCTCTGTAAAGTGATATCTTTCATGATAGCAGAAGAGACAGGGGGTCTATTTTCAAAACTAAATAATACACTCAAAACCAGAAAAAGCCTTCTTTTTACACAACTGAATCTATTTGTGTCTATAAAATAATTAGATTGTCATGTGCAACTGCCCAGAAGAAATTCAGATTCTGCACCAGTGACATGCATGAGAATTATAATTTTTTGCAAGTGTAATTTAATCTGCTTTGCTGTATAATCCTGACCCAGGAGTTTTCAAATGCACTGTTCCATCTTATTAAAACTGAAAACATTTTTGTTGATTTCACCCTGTGATTTACAAATATGATTTGCATTCCATAATGTGTAAGTCTTGACAGATTCTGGAGTTAGGTCCCAGGTTTAAATTAGGCAGCAACAAGTAAAGCAAAATGTTGAGTGACCAGAATATCCTAAACTGGAATTATTTGTCCAGATTGCTGAAATCTATGGCCTTAAAGAGCTGACTGTATGGTCTGTATTTTCCCCAAACTGTGAAATTAGATTCCTTTTACGGATCCATCACGGTAGTATGGAGCCATTAGATACATCATCCTACTCTTGTCAGCCAGCCTTTCCTGTTCATCAGCACTGTAAAGCATATTAAGCAGACAATAATAGTATCCTTCAGCATGATTAGGTTGTCACGTTTTCCAGCTGAATAATGTACTTTGCTCCTGAATCCCACGAGCAGCAGAGAGCTTCTTTGAAACCCAGGTCCTCCTTGCATAGTGTGGTGCCAGGGATGTTTCTTTCTCTTTTGCTATCGAGTTCTCTTCTCCAGTTCTTCCAGTGTGGTACCTATGAAAGTCAGCACAGATGCCAGGTCTCCAGACAGCCATGCTTCATCCTGCAATGCCAGTTCCTGGAAAGAGGCTGAAATGTGCTGGCAAGCTGCAGGGTCAAAACACTGAGTGAAAAGAAAGTTGTTCAGACAACATCTAATGGACTTAATCCCCGCTTCCTGCCCTTTCAGGATAACAACTGAGTTTCAAAGGCAGTGCAAACTAATATACAATTCCTAGGAACAGTTTGACAAAGTTAAAACATCCATCAGAGTGAAACTAGTGGCAAATAAAAGTCTCTCAAGAGACTAGAAAGGTGAAAGACAAATTTCTTTTGTGAGTGTTTCAATCTACCCAGTGACCTGTAGCCTGGCCATGGCCAGGCATGAAAAGCACAGCCTGCCCAGAGCAGTTCCTGACCTCATCAGCCCCGTTTCCTTGCTGTCTATGCCAAGGCTTGGGCAGCTCTGGAGCTGTTTTGGTCCTTTGCAGGGAAAATTGCATCTGTGTCGTGTAGATATTTAACTTAAGTGGGGACAAACTCATATCCAGCTGTTTCCTGTTTAGCGTCAATAGGTATTTCAGGGATCAGTCTCAGATTTATAATTTTTACTTTTATTTTGTTGCATTTGTACAAGAAAAAAACCCCACAACTCAAACCCCACTGAGAGGTGTTCCCTGTTTCTTCTCTGGAAACTCTCTCCCAAAATGGTGGGTGGATGACAAGGTGTCATTGACTTCAGGCCTCCTCCTGCTGTGCCAGAAGTACCAGGGCTGTGATGCAAAGCCATGATCTGTGTTAAATGGGTCGGTTTTGTACTTGCCAGTTTTATGTCATACAATGTGATTATCCTCTGAGTCACTTCTTTTTTCCCCCTGTATCAGGTCTGCTTTACAGTCTTTTTTGTGGCATTAAGTGAGCATGAGGACATTAGTGTCACATAACTCCACATTGTATGTTTCTGGATGTCTTGACAAAAATACAACTACATAGACATGCCTGGTTTGGATCCCACTTGTAGACCTGGGGACCTACCACAGGATGTTCTGCTGTTAGTGATCATAACAGTGCCATGTGAACATTCTGAGGTGGCAGCAGGAATTTGGACTTTTCCACTGCCACAGGGGTAGGTATGTGTACACAAATGAGCCGTGGGGTTTCTTGCCCCGCTGTCAGCCATGCTCGTTGTGCCAGTGCTCCTCTGCTGGGCTGGGGCATCCTCCTGAAGTGCTGCTGACAGCTCCTAACAATGCAAGTGGCCCTGCAGCCACTTTTCCCATCCGCACTTGCTGTCGGCAAGATTCACACTGAAAATACCAACAAAGCAAATAATATGCTATTGTACAATCATGCTGTAATCACTTCTGTAGAAAATGTGCCTTTAGTAAGTGCATTGCAAGAAATTCCCTTCTCTTTTGTGCTTAGCATAATGAACCTTCAGACAGCATTTTAAAGGAAGCATAGCAGTCACTAAGCTCCCATTTCTGTGTTTATTTATTGAGCAATTTACGTTAAGCAGCAAGTATAATTAGCTTTTCTCGATAAACACTAAGCAAACTTGGAGTGTTTCAAAAACATAATAGGGCACCCTGCAGTGGTTATCTTTTCTAATATTTTATTCAGAAAAGATATTCCAGGATGCCACAGGTTCTCCTGTCTGACAATGCTTAATGTCTGGTGTTTCAAGATCCTTTCTCAGCCTTGTCTGCAGTCAAGCAGCTGCTCTCAGGAGTCATTAAGAAGCCTTATCTAGCAAAGGATGTTAAGGTGTGCTGCCAGATAGTTTGGCAAAATTGGCACTTTTAAGAGTCTGATCAAAGCAAAGCGATTGGCTTTGACTCATTCAGGTCAGAAAGAGGATTAATGAGGTTGAGCCCTCAGCAGTGGTATAAACACCAAGGGAGGGCTTGACACTGGTGTTTTCAGGTGTGTTGACCGCACAGTGCAGATCCAAGGCCCAGTAGGCTAGTACTCCTGTACCTCCCTGCAGAGTAAGCCTCAGGTGTGGAGCTGGTGTCTGGGATTCTGGCAGTTCTGTCCCTGCTCAGGTTGTTACAGTTCATTTTTATAATGCTGACTCCAGACCTGCCTCCTTGTGACTCCTGTGTGCTGTTCTGAGCTTCTAGATGAGAGCCAGAATACATCTATCCTCTCATTCCTGTCACACGTCCCTCATCTGGCAGAGCCCAGTCCTGGAAAACAGTGGTTGCTCTGTGTTCTTCTGAGCAATATGAAGATGCACAGAAGCACCCATCACTTGGGACCTTGGGCAGCCTCTGCACTGCTGTTCCTGCATAGGGGCACATGGTGGGAGGTCAGCAGAGTGGAAACCTCAGTTGCTTGTGAAACTCTAGGCTGGAAGTGGGACTTTACAAGTTGTCACTTTGTTTTTTGTTCAGCAGAGACATTTTGCTTGTGCTACCCAAAAAAAAGCCTACTTCTCTCCACTGGCCAGAGAGGGAACCTGATGTGTCCTAATTTAGGCTGACTGCTAACATTAGCTAGTAAGAAGTGTCTTCCTCCTTTGCTGGGCTGCAAAGAAGCTGTTGCAAAGCCCTCTGAGCTGGCACCCCAGGAGCTGTTGCCTGCTGCTTTGCTCTGGCAGCAACGCTGGCTGGAGTTGTGTGCCCTCTCTGGTAGAGTGACAGCACAAACTCCTCAGTTTAGAGACTTGTGAGGAGACACTGGCAGCTCCTTTCACCAGAGGAATAGCAAGGGGAAGTAAGAGGGAGAAACGGTGTTCATGCATCAGGCCCTTCCTCTTTCACACCTCCACAGTGAACAGTTGGATGTTGCTTATTTTTGGAACAAACAAAGTTCAGTAAACACCATCTGTTTCTGACAAAATGAGCAACACTTGCTAAATCAGAAACAACAATATGCATTAAAATACCTCTGAAAGAACAACAGGCCCCATAAAAATATGACAAAGGCTGAGGTTTTGTTTAGTGCCAAAAGTGTTGATAGAAAGAATTTTTTGCATTAAGTCTAAAATAGAACTGTACCTAACAGAATCCTAAAACATACGGAAAAAGTTACCTTCTTTTTATTTTGTTGCATGAAGTCCACATCAGAAATTTAGCAAGTGCTTATAAATCTGTTTCCATCATGAGGCATCTAGGGTCCCATACAGAATTTACAACAGTTGGAGTGCATCTTTACTTCTATGGTGTCATGAGCCTGGTTTTGCCACACACAGAACTGAAAGCAGTTTGATCTGTGCAGCAGTTTTCAAGTTGTCGTCTAAGATGTCACTTCTTCAGCTTTGTCTTTCTGGAAATGATGAAAGTCAGTGAATGAAGTCACGAAATGAAGACTCTTGGAGCAGCTCCTTCACGTCGTGCTGGGAGGGTGACTTGATTCTCCTTTGCTTCTCAGAGCATATGTCATATAATCATCACTCAGAGTCACAAGGAGAGACTTTCTAACAATTATGTAGTTATGAGAATTGCTCTGCTGAGCTTGGCATAGCTTTTCTGTGGTCCCCTGTTAAGTGGGCTGTGGAGAGGGACTTGGACAGTTTTTCTGTGACATTGACATCAGTATCACATTAAGGTTATGTGGGCACTGCTCACTGTTGCGGTCAGCCTCTGTGAGCATGTCATCACCTGAACTATCACCCACATAAAAACCCTTAATGTGCCTCAGGCTGCTCCAGGCCTCCATGCCTCTTGGACCAGCCAAGTAACAAGGTGCTCATGGAGGTTCTGATTTTGGAAGACCTTGACGAATTTGTAATGTCATCTGTAGATATTGTACCTCATCTATACAGAGAAAATGTCATGGGCCTCCTTTTGGGAACAGGAGGCAACCCAGGCCATGGACTCCTACAAATCTCAGCAAAGGGTCTAATGAAAGCAGGATTGTGTTCATGGAAAACTGCACAAGCTGTGGAGAAATGTGGGTGGATGTGACCTGGCCATGGTGTAGGTGTTTTAGCCAACTTAGGCAGCTTTAGATGGAAGAAATCCTTGCTGAGTAGATGCGCTGAATAATACAATAAGGGAGAGAGACAATCCTTGCAGCCCTGCCCTCCATGCTGTTTGTGCACTGACAGGATATTTAAGGATAGTGCTTGAGTCTGTACAGTACATTTTAGCTAAACAATCCTGATTACTCTGGATCAGCAGAAAAGCTGCTTAATAATATATCATCCTCCTTATCAACAGATCTTCAATGGTCTTTAGTGACAAGTCTTTCTTCTGCATTATTGCCAAAGATGTTCAATAGAAGTGGACCAAGATACAGCTCAATAAATGTTGTTCATTTGTAATGCCATTTTTAGACCTATCAGCCAGTTTTTAACCCACTGAATAGGCAGCATGATAGTTAGGTGTTATTCTGGTGTCTTAATCAAAGTTTCATGTGACACCAAGTGAAATGCACAGTAGAAGTCCTAAGTCTATTACCTATATCAACCAAACCAGTAATCTTATCCAGAAAACAAATCAAGTTAGTTTGACAAGATCTATTTTCATAAACCTGTGTTGACTGGCATTAATTATATTTCCCTCTTTCCATTCTTTATTAATCAAATCCCTTATCAGCTGCTGCACTGTTTTGCCTGGGTTTGATGTCAAGCTGACAGGTCTATAATTACCTGGGTCGTGCCATTTACCCTTTTTTAAACAGTGGCACAATATTAGCTTTCTTTATAGCTCCGGCACTTCCTCAGTGTTTGGGAAATGAGAAGCCAAAGAAATGCTTCAGTTTCTGTCAAAACTCTTGGAAATAATTTTCCAGGCTGGCTGATGTCTAACTTTTGTGGGGTTTTTTTAATACCTCCATAAGGTGCTATTGCAATGGAAGGCACATCATAATCATCCTCTGATTTCATTTACATCAGTGAACTCAGTATAGCAATTTTTGGTTTTTCCTAACTATACCAAAGGGCTATAAAGAGCCTGTCTGCTCTTTCTTTATTGCTATTGTTGGCATTTGTGTCCCTTCTTCTTAAAATCAGTAGAAAAAAGCCATTGTTAGAAGTTTTTTTGTTTCTCACATAGTTAAAATCTTTCATTATAGAAATTTACCTCAAAGCACTTTATGAGCTTCAGGTGAACAGACTTCTAAAGGTAGAATAAAATAGAATAGAGCAGAAGAATAGAATAGAATAGAATAGAATAGAATAGAATAGAATAGAATAGAATAGGTTTAGGTTGGAAGGGGCCTTAAATATCATCTAGTTCCAACCCCCATGGCACAGACAAGGATGCTGCCCACTAGATGAGGTTAGTCAGAGCCCCATTTGATCTGGCCTTGAACAGTTCCAGGGAGGGAACATCCGCAGCTTCTCTGGGCAGCCTGTTCCAATGCCTTATCACCCTCCAAGTAAAGAAATTAATCCTAATGTCTAATCTCAATCTCCCTTCTTTTAGTTTAAAATAATTCCCCTTTGTCCTATCACAATTTGCCCATGTAAAAAGTTGCTCACCATTTGTTTTTTATAAGCTTCCTTGAAATACTGAAAGTACTGAAATTATCCACAATTTGACTAAGGATCTCAGCCTCATGAAGGCCAGCAAGCTTCTCAGAGTCCTTCACAGCACACTTGGATGTTGCTGTCATGCCTAATGCAGTATTGTGTGATTCACACAGAAGAGCCAGAGCAGTCAGGCCTTTGGAGGCTCAGCCCATGCTGGTTTCATTGTGCATCCTTTCCTGGGGTCAAAACAATGGTAGTGGGGGTAGTTGGTGGACTGTACTGCTTCCTAACTGACCCAAGGACCAAACTGGTCTTTCCATGCAGTCCCTGCAGGATACCCATTAGAAATATATTTATGACCTTCAATAAAAAAAAAAAAAAATGCAGGGGCATGCACTAATGGGGTGGAAGAAACTCAAGATGTTAAAAAGGTGGCAAAAGAATTATTACCTTGTCTCAGTAGTGTGGGTGGCAGATATGAGAAAACATGGCATAAATCTCTCCTCACATTCCTCCTGTTCTGTTGAGGAATATTCAGTTTTGCCACATTTAAACATTAAAGATGTCTGTTGGGAAAAGCAAGGAGAAGAGAATGCTTTTTTAGGCAGGTTCTTGCCGTAGATTTCCATTTCATGCTCGACTGCATAGAAGAAAGCAACCTGTGTGCATCAAAGGACAGTGTGAGGGGTGGGCAGGGTGCTGGTATCAGGAAGGGGAGGCAGGAGCTCAGAATGTAATCAGATAGAGTGAGCTGTGTGGCATTAGTGTGTTAGCTTTGTCCAACCTCCCAGCATCTCCAAAGGGCCAATGCACACTCTTCATTTGTCACCCCAGCGCACCTTTTGTGTGAATAATTTCCCTTTGGTATTACCCAGAGCTGTGAGTCGATAGCTGGACTAGCCTCTTTGCTTGTACTATTATTTCCAGCAAGCTTCATACATCTGCAGTAAATCCAGGAGGATTTGCAAGTGGGCTGAGGAAGTATGAGTGACAGAATGAGCTGATAAGGTCTCAGTCCCACAGAAACAAAAGGCTTCCCATTTTGTCCTGACAAGACAGGCACTGCCTTGGAATTGATTTGATTTGATCAGATCAAGTTTTTACCAGCTGACCCCAAAAATTCATGCAAGTGAAGAATTAAGCCCCCAAGCTCTCACACTCACCAGTAAACCTTGATATCTGTGCCAAGGATGAGAGTATCTGTTGTGAGTTTGGTTGCCTGTTTGTTTTTATAAAGCAGGATCACTGAGGCTTTTCCTGGTGATGCAGTTTTGATGGTAAGAAACTGAAAAGTGTCTAATGACCCACAGCTCTGTGGACAAAGCATCTTGAAAGAAATCTTAGTTGCAAAGCCAGGCATCAAGCTACAATGCTATTGAACTTTAATACACTCTGAAAGGGTAAAACCTAATGAGGTAAAACATAATAACTTTCTGTAAATCCTTATTCTTGAACTTGTGCCTAACCAGGGAAGCATGAGACAGGAGTAGCATGAATCAGAATGCCTGCCTGATATTAGAGAGCCAGACATTTTCAAAAGTCAGCAGAAAGTCTTTAGGAGAGTGTCAAAAGGTACACATCTACTTCTACTTTGACAAAAGTGAAGACAGAGTGTAAAAGGAAAACTTGACCAGACTTGGCAGCTGGGCTAGCAAAGGAAAAACTGGTGCTAAAAAAATTGAAGCTGTCCAAAAGAATGGGGTTTTGAGAGAAATGCATTTCTACATAACAGATATTGTTGTTTGAGCTATGTGATATGGTAATGTGCAAGTTTTATCAAGGGCTACAGGTGCTGTGAAATAGATTGTCCTGCCCATCCACGGGACATGTGGGAGGGGTACACACAGACCTTCTTCAGTTTCATCCCACTTTACTGAGAATCTTCTCTTACCTGTGCAATCTTTATCAAAGAGGTTGTGCTTATGTATTTAGTGCCCAGGGAGGCTGAGTTTAATGATACACAGCTGAATTTTTCCCCTCTTGGCCTTTCCTCTTACATGGCATAAGTTTGGGAATGGCAGACTGGCTGTCCCTTGGTGTTACAATGGCATCCACACCCTTGTTTGCAAAGTCTAGGTAACATTTGTGTAACCTAGGGAGAGGTATCCAAAATATTAGGATTTCTATGTTTATGTGTATGTGTGAGGGAGAGAAGGAGGGGGGAGAAGAGCGGAGAAACTAGTTTCAGATCAAAGTCTGAATCTTAAATTTATAAGGTGTATTTCTTTTTAAGGGGGAATAAAGTGAATTATTTACAATGCCTCATGGAGTCCACACCTGGGAGTTACAGGACTGCCTGTTGGGGATGCCTGTAAAATTAGGTGCCCTTTGGACCCCCTTAACCTCAAAAAGAGGTCTCCTCTTTCATATGAAAGTATTGCTGTGTGCCTCAATTTACTTTGACTTGTTTAACATGGGAGTATGAACTTTACAGATCCTCGAACTCATTCTGTGCTTTTATCTGCCAGTGGTGGTGTGTTAAATCTATCTCTGCCCATAGTTCATGGCAAACACTGAAAGCCTGTAAAAGTGTTGGACAGCCCCATTTAGAAAACAGTTTTGATTGAATGTATTGTCGTATTTTTCTTGCCATAGGGTACATTAAAAAAATTATTTTGGTTAAAAACATGAGATTTTAAAGTTAGTCAAATGCAGATAAGAAAGGAATCCCCTTGCATTTACAAAATATTGATGGACTTTAAAAGGGGCTGAGTTTTGGAAAGAGAGGTGTGTGCCTGTGCATATACTTTTGACATTCAGTTTATATCTTTTTTGCAATATTATTCTGCCTTGGTTTCATATGAAATTCTTGGTTCTGAAAAGCAAGTGTGTTAACTGCTTGGGCAAATGCAATGAGTTGCATAGTGATAATTCAGAATTATTGCTAGGAGCCTGAAGGATGGTGTTCCCAGCCCTGATGTTTTAATGCTCAAGTCCCAAGATAAGTGAGTTTCCACTCCTGCAAAGCTTCTTCAGATTCTTGTAAGTAGTATACTGGTTTTAGAATTTAATTGAGCCCCTGGTTATTCTTTCCCTTGTAGTTTCCTTTCTATCTGTCTCATAAGTGTCTATGATTGCCCAGTCAACAGCATCACTTAATTGGCTGAAGATCCTAATCCAGCTTTCCTGAAAGGAAAAGCATCCTAGACACAGTTGCCAATTATTCCATTATCTCTATTGACAGCCTGGTGTAGTTTAATGTCCTTCAAAGCTCTGACACAGATATCCCATGGGAGACCATTGTCTCCAGTTAAAGCACAGTGCTGAAGAGAAGTGATTTTCTATGTCTGCTACAACTGTGTTCACTGGCTTTGGAAATGTTACTTAATCTCTTGGTTTCCCTATCTGTAAAATGGGAAAGATGTGTTATTCAGGGAAGGTGAAGAGGGTTAATCTTTTGATGTTCATAAAGTGTTACAATATCTTCTTTATAGTTTTAAGAACTGACAACAAATGTAATAAAAAACTAAATGGAAATTATGGAGCTGGGTAGGAAAAGAGGTTGGTACTTCATGATATGGCTACCTCAGTTTTTCTCTTGTTTTAAAATGTTTTAAAATTCCCAAGCTAAAGCTTCCAGTATAGTTTGACTTCTACTCTCCCTCTGGCATCATGGCATGTCCTTTCAGAACATAATACTGTAGTATTTTCCATAATTTCCTGACCTTTAAGTACTTGACTTTCCAATTTTAATATTCTTTTAATATGTGGAGCTTATTGCTAGTGTGAGAGTTTTAGTTTACAAAAGCAAAGTAAGCCACCTTCCCCTCCTCAGGAGCGGGGTGTGCAGCCAAAGCTGATGTGGCCTGTGAGCTCTGCACGGCCACAAGATCCCCACGCAAGTGTCCCCTACGCCTGGGTGTTCCCCTGAGTGTGTCTGGAAACCTCTTGTACTTCCCTGGCTTTTTCCTTCACTACCCACTTGCTGAGCCCTCTCTACAAACTTATCTATGTTTCCATGGATCATGTCCTGGGCACCCTGCGAAACACACAGGAGTTCAGGGGGCAGATATACAGGCATGACTGTGTGCGTGGAGTAAATGCTACAGGTGGTGCCCAGCTTGCGGACAAAGAACCAAACACTAATTTTCCTGTTCTTTGTAGCAGTAATAAAGCTTGTTTTTCTCTCAAGTACCTTTTTGAGGTACGATCTTATAAATACTGGACTAAAAATCTGTTCTAGTGCTAGTTACTTCTTCTTTTTTTTAAGGGATTAAATTATAGTTTTGCAACCCTCTTTGAAGCATTTTTTAGAATTATTTCTGGTTTCAATAAAAAACAATCTTTTTCATTCCCAGCATCAGGCAAAAGAACATTATTCTTGGTTGTACGAAAGGAACTAATATCCTTGCTACTGTGTCTCTGCAAAGTTGGAATACTTACCTGCTTTGGAGGCAGGACTTGGGATTGTCTTGTGCAGGAGATGAACTCAATGGTCCCTGGAGATCCCTTTCAACTCATGATGTTCTATGGTTCTGTGACTTCACATTTGCTACAGGGTGACTAACTAGCCCAGCCTGAGGGGTGCACACTCTCTCTGTCGCATAAATCTGGCCTGTTCATTATGCTCTTTCAATACAGACATGCTCAGATGGATTTATTTAGAGTTTGGCAGCTGGTTTTTCTTAGGCTTTTCTCCTCTGTGCAAACTACGTAGCTACAGAGTGAGGGCCTGAGCATGGCTTTGGATGCAGTCACTCTGGGCTCCCTCACTGGTAAAGACAGGGAGAGGAGGCAGAGCCTGATGGTGGGAGGGCAGGAGAGTGTTCCTGGCTGTAAAGTGCTGAGCAACTGCCGGAAAAATATGGCAGACCCAAATATGGATCTGCCCGAGCCCAGAGATCTCTAGCAGCCTTTTAGAGTGTATATTATGAGAGGTACAATGCACATGGGGCCCAGTGTCCGCTGACCTCAGTCTCTGTGGCTCCTACTGGGGGCACTGCAAGCAAGCTTATATTGAAGGCTATGGAGCTGTTTTTAAACGGTTCTTTACAGCAGAGAATAAGTAATTAAACAGGTGGTTCCATGAGCGGTGCTACTAATGATGGCTGCTTTCCAGGATTTCTCTCTCATGTGTATTTCCAGGCTGTAACAAAGGTTGAGCTCACGCTGAGGTTTTTCCCTCAATGAGGGAATTAATAGGGCCTCCCTCCCTCCCTCTACTCTGCTGCTTATTTTCATGATGGTACTTAAACTTGTAGGTACTTAATTCCTGTCAACCCTCTACGCCTGTGTCTCACTTGGTCAAAATTGATCAACGATTTTAAAACTTCCTGTGGATAGGGAGAATAAACAAAGAGAGAAACAGATGCATGAGGAACACGGCTAGAGAAAATTCATTTCCTAAAGTCAAAATTATTGCCCAAGACTGGAATGGAAATCTGCTCTTTGTTTGCCTCTTTGGCCATGCTAGAGGAAAAGAATAAGTAAGAGGAGATCAATGGTGCTGGTGAGGCTGTCCATACAGTTTTGGTGTTCATGTTTTAAAAAGTTGTCAGTCTTTTTAGAGGGGAAAGAATCAATGAAAAATCTTTGAAGGAATGGTAAAAATGTCCAGCAGAAATCCTGACAGGGCTTCATTTAATTTCCTCTGAGCATTTTACAGGGGGGTTATACTACATAAAGGGTTCTTTAGCCTTACAAAAACTGATTTTGTTGAGTTTTAAAACAAGTTCAAGTGTTGTGTAAGCCAAACATTGGTCTTAGAAATAATGACCTGTACATCCATATGGGATTGTCCATATTCTGCCAGCTTCAGATCAACACAGGATCTGAAAACGGAAACTTCCTGAAAGCTGTGCTTTGGTTAGGTACAAATAATTGAACCAGTTACACGGGCATATATGACATCCTTAGGCCTTTGTCATTCACCAAAGCAGAGTAGATGGTTTGAGAGCCTAATCTGACTGTAAAAGTTGCTTAAATAAGAACCGAGGTTTTCTTTCCTCTTCCTCCATTTCTGGGAGACATGACCCTCCATCTTTCCCTTTCGGAAATTGTCACAGGGCTATTTGGTTAACCACTCAGTTGCAAGGGGAGTTGCAACGTTATGCAATACTTGGGTGAGAAGAAACGTCCAGGTTTTCTTACGAGTGAAAGGACAGATTTTCTTTCGTGGTTTGCTGCTTTCCAGAATCACCAGAGGGCGCCAACGCAGATCATCCCAGAAGCGATGCTTCCCAGCGGGTTGGAACATCTACATCTCCAAAGCCCATGTCGGTGTGCAAACAAAAAAAGGGCAACTTCTGAAATTTTTTGGGGTGCAAACAGTTATTAGCTCCTGGGGAAGTGCTCAGTACTAAGCACAGTGCAAATCTTTTCCAGAACCTATGTCATTAGTGCATGACTTAAATCTTTCATGGATGCTGACAGTAAGATAGACCTGTGCAAAACCAGTTTGGCCAGAAATTAGTTTTCTCATTCCTTTCAGCGTCATAGTTAAGTTTGGAATTAGGAAGAACACCATGTAATGACAACAATCTTGGAGCATCTGTCAATTCGTGCTTGAAATGGAAATCTCTGCTGCTATTTTGACATGGAAAGCCAAGACATTTTTGTTGTTTTTATCACAGAGATTTGGTTCATCTGGAGTATGTAAGATGAGAAACAATAGCATTCAGGCATTCTTTATTTGTCCTTTTGTACCGTTTAGGACACAGCAATAAACAAACAATGAACATTCCCTCCCAATAGAAGCCTTTCTTGCACATGCCCCAAAACACAACCTCAAGACAAATGTACTCTTTTAAAAAGAAACAAGAGATTTATGTTGCAAGCTTGTTTAGATACCAGCCAGAATACCACATTGTCACAACACAGCGAATCACTCCTTCTCTCTTTACAGTAAAATAATTTTACTGATAATGATGATGGTGATAATTCAGATATTGTTCTGGCACACTTTTGCAAATTATTATCTCTGTTTTCCAGTTCTCATTCTTAATGAACAGGAAATTGGAAGAAGTGAGACCAAACACTTTTCCCCCATTAGGTCCTGAATTTCCTGGAGGTTTCCCTTGCTGTGATAGTAGAGTTTCTTTCCTATGGATGAGGTGATGAGGTGATAGAAATAGCAGTCTAGGGACACAGAGAAAGACATTAGAAAGGAACTAATACGTATTATGAGGAGTTTGAATGCAGAGGTGACATAGTTGGTACCATTCACAGAACTCATGAGCTCAGCCTGTGTTTGTGGCATGACTGACTTTTCCCTCCAATTTTCTCATCCTACTCCCCGCAGTTTTTCAGCAGTGTTAGGTGTGATGAAGCAAGGCCAGTTTCATACTCTGTCTTCTTGGATGACAGGCCTGAAAACAAGCAAAAAATATTGAGGATAGGGAATCCCATATGGTATTTTTCAATGGTTTAATGTGTCCTACTTGATCTCAATAACAGAGAGAAATAGGAAAACGTGTCTTTTCTGTGATATAGCTGCTTAATCCTGTAAGAGAAAAGTTTGTATACCAGTCTCTTCTGACTGGAGCAAACCAAAGGAGTTTAATTTCTAGTGGTATCTTTGGAAGTATCTATGGAGGATGCTGCTCTGCAGATCCTGAGTCTGAAAAGGGTCTTTTCCTTAACATTTAAAACAAATAACAACAAATTCTCGCCACACTCCCAGGCTACTGCCTGACCAGGATGGAGCTCTTATGCTTTATACATGTTAAACATCTCCTATTCACAGCTAACTTCGACTTTGTGCCCCAGGCCAGGTGAAAAGACATTTCCAAATAAGAAGCGCGGGGTGGGGGGAAGCAAGCCCACAACAAAAAACACAAAAGCACAAGAAGCAAACCATAAATTGAAATTTATGTAACAGGAGGTGTCTGTGGCCAGTGTTGTTAAGCATCTCGAAAAATAGTTCTCTTTATGGCAATTTACAAAAATGCTCAAGGAAAAGTGGGGGAAAGAGTTCTTTTATGGGCTATTTTATCCTTTTCTTGTCTGTTCTTGCAGTCAACTTTTTGGCAAAATACTACATCTTCAGCCAGGAGAAGTTGGCGATGCACAAAAGGGCTTTTGAAGCAGTAAGTGTAAATTCAGACTTCTTTTCTTTTCCTTTCTTCCTTTTTTTCCCCCCTCCCTCTCCTTCTGTGTCTGTAGACAGCTAAGCAGAAATAATAAGCACCATTGCTTGCAGTACACGTCCCATGAATTACGCTGACATCAAATGTAACTTTAGAATGGAGGCACGCTTTATTCTTTTCGACGAACTGTTCCCCTATCCATTCTTTATTTACATGTCGTGAGCCTAAGCGCTGCACAGCCAGTCAGAACACACACACAAGAGGGGGGAGAAAAAAGGAGGCCATTAAACAAATTAAAAGGGATGGGGATGACTAATACAGTACTCTTGGAATCTGCAATTTGATTAGTCTGAGTTTAATACACAAAAGCAGCGCCGAAGCAGGAGGGGAGTCGAAGTGCTCTTTAATAACCTTCTACAATTAAATTATGGTGATGAATTTAACTATTCTGTGCTTCTAAAGGGGTCTTATTATCTGATTGACTCTGAAAGAAAGTCAGTATTTAACCAGGGTTCTTGAGTCCAGCTATTGGAAGTCATACAGTAGTTTTATGCATTAACAGCTATTTTTTTTGTTGTTGCGTGCCTCTTCCCATTTGAATTCATCTGTGATTTGAGAAAGATGGCTCTTAGGATTATTCCCACTGCTTTTGATGGGAGTGTATGCTGGCCCTTTTACTGTACTGCCCAGAGAGTTAAAATGAAAATTGTGTGGTTGGATTTGTCTCCTGTTCTGTATTTCTGCTTGTAATTTTTAATTTTCACTTATAATTTTAGAGTACTTCCCTCATGCTGGTCTTCTCCATTATCTAACAATGCATCATTCAAATGTAGACTCTGTGTCAAGCATGTTGGGATCTTTGAAGCAGACTTTTGCCATTAAATGGCAGGAATATAATTCCACAGTTTATCCTGACCTGTGGTTTTCTCTCTGTCCTTCCCCTTACATGCTTTTTCATATGCTGAAGGTGAAGTAAGATGCTGCGTGTACAAAATATTAGTAGTGAGGGGAACTGAATGCATTCCTTAATGATATATTTCTTTTCTCTTTGCTAGTAATTTTATCTCTTTCAGCTCTTTGATCTTTGACAGACAGAGAGAAAGAAAGGAACAGAGACCTCATAATTAGCCTGATGGAAAAATCAGAGAGCTGATTTTATTCAAACTAGAGGGATATGATGGAGGCAGAATCCAAATGTTCCAGCTTTTACTTTGATGGCCAAAATGCTGGAGCTACTTTGCAAATTTTGATCTGAATATTTGGAGAGGATCTAGGCTGCGGGGATGAAAAGAGAGAATTATGCAGAGTACTGACTATTCAGCTAGGGCCTTATTCTGATACTTATTTTCATGCTAAGTTGTATTTTTCTCTGCCAGTAGTTTCACTGAAAAAAAAAAAGGAAAAAGAAAAAGAGAAAGTTACTATTTCTGGTGCTAAAATGCTGTGCTATTTGAATGAGGGTGCTATATCCAGCACTTATTTTGTTCATGCCCTGAGTGCCTGAGCAGGGCTCGGTGCCTCTGCTCCATCCATGGTAGCTGATGGCTCTGGAATAGCCCTGGCATGGCTGAAGGGCAGCACTGCTCCACTGCCTGCACTGCTCCACTGCCTGCACAACATCAAGTGTGGAACTGGGCCTCTGGGTCTTCATTCAGGCCTTGCACAGCTGCTGGCTCTGGTGAATGAGGCCAGAGTGGAATTTAGAGCTCTACTGCTCCACAGAGGGGGGAAGGAGCTCTCATCATCTTGCCCCATGTTCCCCACAGTGTCCCCTACTCCCTGGCAGGTGAGAAACAGTGGGTCCAAGGGGCTTCTTGCCCTCCTTTTGTGTCATTTTGCAGACTTACAAATAAATGGAGGAGAACAAAGCATAGTGGTACACAGCTATGGGATAGCTTACCATGGGTAGCAAAGCAGCAGCTAATGCAGCTGAGGAGAGCACAGCTTAAGCCAGCAGTGAGTGAAAAGTACAGGCTACATCTCTGGCAACCCAGTATTGGGTGCCCTGAATGTCTTAGAGGGGGCTGAAAATTGCTCTAATTTATGTCAGCTGGCCCCAGGAAATGTGAAAGCAGCTGAAGGTGGTCACTATAGCAAAGAGGAGATGAGGTTGTATCTCTTCCTTCCTGACAGAACTGCCTGCACACCCTGGAGAGAGAACATGGGTGCCTGTGCTGTGATGCTGGCAGGACAATTCGCTCCATGCCCTGTGCCAAGGGAGCGTGTTCACCCTGGAGTCTTCTCTGGCCACACTGGAGGTCTCAGCATGGTGAGTCTGTGTGCTCAGGTGCCCCCTCCTTGCTCTGCTCTTGGCTCTTGGGCTGCTTCACTGTCTTGGGGCACATTTCTGGATACTGATGGTCTCTACACCTCTGTTAGTATGGATGGAGCCGTGGACAGCTTATGTGCTTTTAGAGGCTCTGCTCTATATTTTTTAGGCATGTTTTTTACTCAGGATGATCTATCTTTACCTCTGTGGAGGGACAGTTAAGACCAAATACTTTAGACCAAGGGTGCTGGAAAAAACTTATATGCATGTTTTGATATTGCAGTTTATTGTTTTGTCTTAACAGTAAAATCCTTCTTCTTGCTTATTAAATCATGGCAGAAACTTCCTCGTGAGCTAATGATGACAGGCAAACATGAGGTCAGTTTTTAACAAGATGCCAGCCAGAGGTTTAAGAGAGCTGATTTTTATCAGAAGCTTTTATACTCCTTGAGTAGTAAAAAAATTAATTGTGAGTAACATCCATGGCTCATGCATGGTAAAAAGGGCAGCACACTGCATGAAACCTAGGGATGCTGGGCTGAGGAGCACTTCCTTTTAGGAAGATCGTGCTCCCAAATTAACTTGTTCCTATACTAAGCATAGCAGAAACAGTGCTGCTGCTAAGCAGAACAATTGCTTTTCCTTTGTGGTCTGCCTGCTGGTTTGTTCAGGCCTGCTTTGCGCTCAGCCTTGGCTGGGTCTGGGACAGTGGTTCACTAACTGTGAAGCTCTGTGTTTAGATCCGAGCCAAACCAGTGACACACAAAATCAGGGCAGGCAGTGAATCCCCAATGTGCCAAGTTTAGGGAAAAAGCACTCTGTATAGATGAGCCAATATCCTGTATTTATTTTGCTGTTTTCTGTACCTATTTCTCTTGCATCTGGGTATTTAATACATATTTCCAACCAGTAACACATCAGCTTTAAAGTAAATTCCCTGCTATGAATATCAAAACCCAGGCCCTTCCTTCTCCATGCTGTTCCAGCTTGCAGCAGTCACCAAGTACAAGACCACACTCTCCCCAGGCCTCCTCCCTCTCTCCTCCTCCCTCCCTCCCTAGAAGCAATTTTAAACTGCTTGACTGAATGCAGTATTTGAATGAGGATTTCAAATACAGGCTCAGGCTTTCTCTTCAGCTCACTGTGAGAGAACAGTGCAGAGAAAAATGTCTATTGCTGTGAGCACACTGGCTGCAATTAACTTCAATATTCACCAGGTAAAACACCAAGGAATTAATCAGGCACATCTAAAATGAGCATGGTAGTACTAATATTAAAAAAAAAAAAAATAGGTGTTTAAAAAAAGGGGGAATTTACCAAAAAGATAAATGGGGACTTCTATCTCCTCCCCTTAGCCAACTGTGGTTGAGTCACAATGCCAGGAATACATAGTGTAAAGAAGCAAGCAGGGAAACAAGGCAAAAACGTTGTAGCAAAAAGACAAGTGAGAAGATAAAGTTTGGCTTCCTCAGGTATGCCCCCCTTCCCCAGTCTGCTGCCAGCCCCAGGGATGTGCTGAGCATTGCTGTGTTTGTTGCACAAATAAGAGGTTGGGTCTGGCCCTTGCTCTCCCTGTCACATAATCTCTTCTGTGAGCTGCTCAAACTCCCTCTAAAAGCTGTCATTCCTGCTCGCTCTGCACTGATTAGCAGGCCTTTCAAGACACAGGTTGCTTTGGTGGTGAGAAATCTGTGTCTAATTTCTAAATGACATTTGTTTTCATGCTAGCACTGCCAGCTTGTTTAGCATGTTCCTTTTTCTGCCTGCTTACCTTGGAGATATTCAATGAGGCGGCTGCGCACCAGCTCAACTGCGGTATTGGCAGACTGACCAAAGCAGGCCCTGTCAGTCCCTTACGCTCCTCTCATCACCCTGAACCTGCTCCAGGTTGACTCTCTCCTCCTGCTTCTGGGCACAGTAAGAGTAGGAGAGTTGGGAATCAGGGGTGAGGGCAGGGCAGCAGAATGGGCAGGGCAGCAGACTCCCTGGTGAGCCCCACAGCACTGAAGAGAGGAGAGCAGGGCACATCCACTGGCAGTCACCAGGGTCAAATGCAGCCTAATGGCTCTAGACACAGCCACAGCAAAGAGGCAGGGCTGAGGTCAAGCCAAGAAGTCAGACTACAGGTCAGGGTCAGCAATGTCACTCATGTGGGGTCCAAGGGCAAGTGTGGGAGCCTAAATACAGCTCCTGAGCTCCTGCTCGAGGCCCCAGTGAGGCTGCATGCAGTCCTATCAGCCAGACTGCCAGTGGTGCCATGTCAGGGCTAACCCTGCAGGTCAGCCCCAGGAGCAGGGGGGTGGCAGCAGAGCCTTTTGGGGTGATCAGAGAGGGCTCTCTGGCAGTCTGGAAGGGGGTAAATAAACCTCCAGCCATCAGCACAAAATAAGTCTTTTCACTGCTACTTACTGGCAATTCTCTACTGTACATATCCTCCTCAACAGACCTTATATCACATTTTTCACATCTGCTTCATAATTCTAGCTCAGATTTCTCTCTTGCTTGTCCAGTCTTACATGAACTTCCATCTCCTCTGTCACCTTCATTTGTCACATCCCTGTCTAACAGCAGAAAATCCTATTCTTTAAGCCTGAATTTTGAGCCTTCAGACATTGACCTGTACTTTGCCCCTCCAGTCCTCCTTAACTTCCAATTCTATGAGAGACTCCAATTCGTCTCTTTTTTAAACTTTTGCTAATTGAATGACTGCTTCTCCTGCTAGGTATTCGCTCACCTGAGCCTAGTGCTTCTGGCCAGGAAGAGGAATGATTCTTTCATCCTGTGAATATTACTGAATTTGATCAGTCTGTGACTCACTATGACACGGAGGTCCTTCTTCTGTTTTTCTCTATTTCATTCCATGCCCTTCTTTTCTCTTGTTCACTCAACCCATCCTTGTAAATATGGAATAGTAATAATTGTAGGAGTCTCAATTCAGAATATTGGGTCTGGAATTGCATTTAGATTTCGATTTGTGTAATTTGGGCTGTGTTTTTCAGAATGTGCTGATTAGTGAGAGTTCTCTTGCTTACATCATGGTGGGGACACTTTGTTGGGTTGTGCTTTGTGTAATGAAGGTGTTTTGGCCTTGCTGCAGAAGTGGAAGACCTTCTGTAGATCTGCAAAACAATGACAAATGGGTATAAGAAAACAAGCTTTTCCTTTCAAGAAAACAAGATTGGTCCTAAAATTTCAGTTGTTGATGGCAGAGGTCATTGCTGTGGCAGATTTTCATCTGGCAGGTTGGATGTTTTGAACACAATGGAATTTTTTAGGTGTGAACATTTGCTTCCATGTTTCTGATCCTTTGAAAACATTGGGTGAGATGAAGTTGGACACTGAATTTTTTTTCAGATGAGGTGCCACTGTAGATCTCTGGAACCTTCTGTTCATTGGGAGCTCATGCAAGTAGTAGAAATCCTTGGTTTCTTAGGATAAATATTTGTGCAACCTGACAAGATTCATGTTGTTGTATATCACATAAATTGTGAAAGATGCATATTTGAGTGTGTGTCTAAAAGAGAGAGAAGGTGAATACATAAAACTAAAACCAGCAATACACCAACACTTTACCTTCCTCTTCCCCCCAGCACTACCAACCCATAACATGTTCACCAGACTTCTGGATTAGGGTGCATTTCAAGATGTTTGAATATTAGGAGTTGGCAAGCTGATCCTAGCGGTGTCTTAAGTCCACTTTACTCTCTTTCCACAATCTTTTTCAGGAAAAAACAGTATTTTCCAAGACAGTGAAAGGTGGTTCAGAGACTGGATAGGAAGAAGGGTCTACATTTTCTAGCCACTCAGTTACATCAGTTTCCACACTGTTAACTGAGCTTGCTCAAGCACACTTCCAAACAACAAGATCTTTGTGGCAGAGTATAACAAAAGCCTCAGTCCTTAATGTGCTGCCAGGCCCAGACCATCTGTGTGCAAATGACCCTGTGGTGCTGCCAGTGTCAGTAAGACCTGTGTCAACCTGTGGTCTGAGGGCTGTTTGCACAAATTTGTCTAGCTGCAGAGGGAATTTCTGAACAGTTTGCTTCCTTCAAGGTGTCTAAGAGAATAACCCTGTGTTAATGGCGAAAGCTCCCCTCTTCTTTGGAGCCCTGCCTTGTTCACTGCCTGTCTGGCAGGCATACAGGGAGCAGGCAGGGTCCCATGGGGCACTGAGTCGTCCCCCAGGCATCTGCTGGTGTAGGGTACCCCTGCTTTTCTTTCCTTAAGTGTTGCTGGATGGAAAGCACTGGAGAAATTTGGCTTCTCACCTTTTTAAGGTGAAAACTTAGTGGAGCAGAGGGTGATCTATGCAAAAGTGCCAGAGCTGTACATTAGACTGGCTGGGTGAGATGTGCTTTCTGCTGTTGCTCAACTCTTACCACATAATGAATTCATTAGTGGAGGGTGGGGATAGAAATGTATAGTGAGAACCCGAGATCATGACCTGTGAGTAATTAGGGGATCTTTTCCTTTCTGCTGCTGTACTTTCTCTGTTGAGAGTTTGTGAAATGCACCGATATTCAGCCAACAAAATATTTATTGACTTGAACAGAAAGAGATATTGTCTGTGTATGCAGGTTCTCGAGGGAGTGAATGAAGGACATGATGTGGTGCAATGTGACAGCTTCTTCATTGTAGATTTTCAGTACTGAGCTGACACTGAAAACTGCTGCCTGGAAGGATGCTGAATGGAGACAGAGATCAGTAGTCCAGTTAGGCTGCAAAAACATCCCAAGATACAAATTCCCAGTTTGTATGATGACAGAGCAGCTATTTGCTACTTGCATATATGACTGGCTTTTTTTTTCTTTTTATCTCATATATATTACATTAGTCTGCACCCAAATTAAGTTGAGCTTTAGTAGTCAGAGATACTCTTCAAAATAGGAAGTCAACTCCATGAAGTTTACTTCATGGACATCTTTAAAACTTTAAATAGACTCTTAGCATCTGTTAGTAAAATTGAATGGGAGTGACTTTACTCTGGATGGGATCTTGAAAATCCTTTCTGTGTGCTGTCAGCCTCATTCTCATGTGTGAAGAAGAGTTCCATGTTGCTGGAGATGGGTATCCCCGCTCATCCCTGCTGCAAATCGCTGTTCCCCAGTGATGCTCCCCTGACGCCTTGGCACTTCTGTACTGGCATGCCTGATGCTGTTTCTTCTGCTTGTACATAACAAATGAAAAACTCCTTGTTGCTAAGCTACCAACCTCTTCAAGATAAACTTTAACCAAAGGTTGCAACCTGCTGCTTAGCAAAGCTCTGGTTTTGAAACTCCATCACCCCAACACTTTCTTCCAGCTCCCTCTGAACATTTCCCCCAAAATATATCTGTCACTGCCTGCACAAGACCATTCATCCCACTGGCAAGGCCACAGGGGGCTGCCTTTGGGGCTGCCTGCTGAGGGTGGGCTGCAGAGCAGGCAGCATGGAGTGCTGATGGTGCACAGTGGTCACCTCTCTCCCTCCTGCCTCTCTTCTTGCTGCCTTTCACTCTCCTTGGAAGGGAGGCACAAAAGGAAACTCCACTTTTCAAGACTGTTGCGTTTCCATCAGGCCGAAATGTGTTTTCCACTGAACAATCACTTTCTGTGCAGACAGTGACAGCTCAATTGGTTCAAGGAGGGGGGTGAGAGGGGTGCTAAGGTTTTCTTTCACTTCTTGTAGTGTTAGACCATATCAAATGAGACAGTTGAAACCACACTCAGTTTGTTTGTCTTGCGGCCTGCTCTAGGGTGTGAAATATTAGGACAGCAGCAAAGTGTTTGCATCTCTCCACAGCTGGAGAACACCTCCCACACAGCTTCTCCCCCTTTCTCGTTCAGTGGGGACCTGAAGAGCACCTTTCTCTAGACAAAATCTCCCCTGGGTGCCAGGTTTTTGGTCTTGGACTCTCTCGAACATCTGAACAGATCAAAGGCACATTTAAAGAGCTTTGCTAAACTCTCACCCTTAATTGAGATATAAAGTTGATTGAAGTAGAATGCTCAAGTTTCAGGTTATGCCTGATACTACTTTTTCACTTGATTCTTCCTTTCTATCTGTCGTTTCCTGAATGCTATTACTTCATTATCATCTTGATTGAGCAGCAAGTATAAACCAGTGCAGCTGGTGAACTTGACAGCAGGGGAGGCAATCCGCAACTTCATGGTTATGAGAAGCATGGAATGCCTCCATATTTGCTCGCTCTCCTCATAAAACAGAAACTATTCTCTTTTTGCTCAATGTCTGCATTACAACTTCAGTTTTTATGTCCTTTTCCTAGAACAGACATTCCTAGTTTGTAACCAAGACCTACTTTAGCATGGAGTAGGTTTTGTTTGGGTTTTTTAAATTGCCATTACTAATTATTTTTGGAGGTTCTAAGCACCATCAGAGGCTGATAGAAGTCTCTAAGAGATCAGTCCTTCCCCTATTCAAGCTCTTCTCCAGAAAAGTCTTTCTGTCTATCACTACAATGAGAGACAATTGATCTTGCTTCTGCTCGAACTCCTGGAGACAGTAAACAAAAGATTGAACACAAACTTTTACGAGAGCTCACAATCCTACACCATGTAATATGTGGACTGTTGAATCTGAAGAGGGGATGTTTTATAACGATCCTTTGAGAAACACATATTTTCAGTACACCAGCTTGACTAAGACAGAGGAGACTAGTAAAACTTCAAGTGTAAAAAGAGAACAATAAGAACAGGTTTTCTCCACTGATCACATTTACTTACCTTAATTCACGTAAACCTCTAAGTGGGTGTGTATGCATCTGTGGTGCAGAGAGAGCCAACCCAGCTGGGTGTGAGGCAAAGCAGGCCCAGACACTCAGCAGCTGTGTCAGAAGCCAAAAGCTGGGTGCTCCTTATAATTATCCAGGTAAGCACTGAATCTCTATGAGAGACAGCTGGGGTGAAAATAAAAAAGAAAATAATCTTATATGTGAATGACTTTTAAGTAGAAAGGGTTGCTTTGTGTAAAAGAAGCTGTAAATCACATCAATTCTTTCCTCTTCAAATCCTTTCTTCTCTGTCTCTGTGTCCTCTCCAGAAGATCATAAAGCCATTTAGACTGTGCAGTACCTGTAAATATCTGATGTGTCATCTCACTGAGAAAAATAATGAATATTAGTATCTCTGTAGAAAGACTGTAGATTATTTTAGCTCAGTATAATGGAAAGCCATAGACACGTGTCAAATCCCTCCTTTCTTTCAGAATTTCTCTATATTCATAAAATTTTTATATTTTCAAGGTTATTCTTCTTCTACTACTACTGTTGTATTATGTATTGAGAAATTCCTAATTGGTGAAGAAGGTGGTGTGGAGCCAAAAAAAGCTGCACTACTGTGCTTTTGTGTTCAGTGAAGGGAAAGAGTAAGAGGTTTTGAGGGTTTCCCTCAACTTGAAAAATGAAAGCAGGGCTTAACTGCACGTTGTAAAAGCCACACTCGGAGACACTGGAGTTCTGCCCAGAGGCAACTGTCTAATTTTCTGAAAACTAATACTTTGAGTGTCCTTGCAGGAAGATGCATATGAGAGGGTTACTTGAACCCCTAGCAAGTTTTGATGGCCTTGAAAGAAGTTGCCACTTTATTGACTTACAGTGTAAGTAAAGTCAACAGATCCATTCCTGGAGAAGTGTAAGAAAGGTAGCAAACATTTCCAGTATTCACACCTTCATTGTTTGTTCGCGATATTTGATTGGTCAACACTCTCCTTAAATAAAGGAAAGCAGCCTGACCAGCAGCAGCACTGGCACATGTGTGAGGTATTTTTTTATTTAATAATTCTATGCATAACCCACTAATAAATTAGATAACACATGTTCCTTTTCCTTCAGTTTTTGGAAGTAAGAATCGTGTTCCAGGTCTGAAAGGCCTGGAGAGAAATCAGAGCTCTGAAGGAAGGGGAAGGTCAGAAGACAGCAGTGGAAATGGGGTGTATGCCTTCATTTATATAAAGGTAATTTTGGCCAGGTAATTGTGAGAGAACAAGGAGATAACACTAAGGGTACAGTCTACTCATGCTATTCAATGTTATGTCTTTGCACAGATTTTTTTCTTTTTTCGGTTGTTAGCTTCATTTTGAAAAGTGACAGGGGATTTGGGATCTGTCCCGTTTTGGTCAGCCAACTTGGCATAATGTAGAAGAGTCTAAATATGGCTGTAGGAGATGTTGCTCATTAGGCAACTGAAACCACCAGACAAGATAAAAATATGTCAAATACTCTGTGGATTTAATTTCAGATCGGGCTAGGGTCCCTGTATAGAAACTCCACTTCTGTGGTAGTTGCTTTTATTTACTTCCTATCCTACAACGCAGATAGTTGATTTTATCTTAATGTTTTGTATACACTCAAGTATTGGCAAATTTTCCAAGTGTCATGGTAGTGCTTGAAAGTTTCTCATGTCCAGCATTAAAACATTTATTTGGCTCTTCAAATGGTGCTGGTTTGTAGCTGATGCACATCAGTGGACCTATGCCAGCTTCCTCCAGCTGAGACTTTTGCCCTTCAGTGCTGGCCTTTTTGCAGTTCTCTTATCACAATCCTGTTTAAACCATCCAGACATACAGCACAAACTCTGTTAATGTAGAAAACCGGTACTGGGAAATACAGAAAAAGAAGTATAAAAACCTCCGTGATTTAATCCAAACCCTACAAAGGCGTTGTTTCTTTGGGCACTTTCTTTGAAAAGACTACCATTTCAAACAAAACAGAAGGAAATTAGTAGGAAGTGATTATGGAGACAGGAAATCTGAAAGCCATGAAACTGTAAATAAAGTGTTATTTGTACTACTGTACTGGGTGCCCTGCTTTGCATTCCCAGCACGAAATGTTAGACAAGGCTTTAGCACTAGAGCAGGGACCAAGTTATTTGGATGTTTTTAAAAAAAGCCAACAAAAGAAGTAAAAAGGGTCCAACCACCTATTTTATATGATTAAAAGTAGAAAGTTTTTTTGACAATTATTTGTATGGAATTCTTCTGGACAGATTTTTATCTGAAACTTGAAGCCCCGCAGCCAGTCTCCATCGCAATTTGTTCCTCTCAGCAAAGGATGTGACTTGTTTAGACATCAAACACGTGTCAAGTGGCTCAATGTTAGTATTCTGAAGCATCAGCTCTGAGGCAGGCGCCAGTGCTAACATCATTACACAACTCATGTGGCACTGTGATAATCCAGTTCAGCACTGCCTGCATTTATTGTTTATTTTTATCAGACCCATAAAGCTCATCTTTTCCATCTGTCAGCATTATCTTGTGTGATCTATTAATACAGCTAAGAGGGATGCATTACACTGTGCACTTGTATATCACTTAATGAGCCACCTTAACCTATAGTAACAACGAGTGAATGAACACAGATTTTAATTGCTTCCATTACAATGTGTTTGCTTTGGCAGTGGTTACTGTCATATGAAAAGTTAACCAGCAAAGTTATGCGTACATCTTTAGCTGTTTGTATATGTGCATTCAGAAAATATCCCTTTCCTCTCCCCTCCTCAACTACCATGTTTTGTGTTTTCTGCTGTAGTTTAAAAATTATTTGCTCAAAGGGGTAATAAGACAAAGCACTTGAGCAAAAGAGTACATACAACTTCATTGTGGTCTGAAGAAATGCTCTGAAGCAGAGGAGTTAAGATCATGCGTTTTCATGTTGTGAGAGGCCACTGAGTCCTGTGGGCAAGAACTAGCTCTTGAAAGACAGAAGGCTGACAGAATCAAAACCTAAAGTCTGATTCATGCTTCACATTGTTGTTCAAGCAGAAACAACTTCCTGAAACTGCCATAAGACTTTTGATTATCAGTGGTTTTTCATGTCAAGAGAGTCTGGGGGTAAAATCTGTGCCTTGCTGTAGAAGGGACATCCGTTGGGACGAAGCTCCAAAGAGTCTGGGTCTGAGACCTGCAGCACACTTAGTCTGGCACAGCCCCCTATGACAAGGAAATTGAGAAGACACCAGCATTATGGTCCTTGCTGGTATAGTAAGCTCTGCAAGCTTCAGCAAGAGGAGCAAGGATATGAACAGACAGACCTGGGCAGAGCAGACGAGAAGTCAGCTCATGTTAGGAGAGTTTAAATGCAGCTGGGTGGCTCACCCAGCCAGTATTACTGCTGATACTTATTTCAGTGGCTGCAGAGGCAGTTAAATGGATGATGTGTCTCCTGAGAGCATTTTGCACCAGATATAGTCAGTCTTTTTCAAAATGTTGACACAAAGCCATATGAATACAAGGTAGCTGAGCCCTACTTGCAAGTCATCACCATTCTGATGCCTTAAAATCACCAAACACCTCCTTTGCAAAGGGAGGAGGAAAGGAGGAAAGGAAAAGAGTGAAATGAAAATATTACACTTATTTTCCTGTGGTACAGCAACAGTGTGTTGCATAACACAGAGACAGAAATATTTGTGGTGGTCTTCTTTACTGATTTAGAGGATGTTCTCAAATTATCTTCAGTGTCTACTTGTGTATGGCAATGCCTAAATTATAGCTGTGATTTTTCGTGGCCTCCTTCAGCTTTCCTGCCCTAAAGCATTTTTTCCCCGACCAGTCTGGTGTCCTTGTCAACTTCTTTGGAGAAAACATTAATATTTTGGGGGGATTGTTTTGCTGGCTGTGCTAATCAGGTTTGTCTCTGCTTCCATCAGGGCTTTTTATCCAGCCTTCCCGCCTTCCCTCCTTCCCCCTGCCTCCCTCCCTTCCAAGCAAGGCAGCAATCTGTTCTTTTTAAACCCTTTATCATCTTTGCTCTCTCCATCTCAGTTTCCCCAGATTTTAGAGATTGTTGACTATTATGTAACAGATGGCCTGACAGACCTCCGACTCTTTGCGGTGATGGCTAGCTTGGCACAGAAAATAGCAGCACTGGAGTAAGCATTCAGCAGCATAGACGCTCATGAATTTTAACTCCATGGTGACAAAGGAATTCAAGGGGGTAAGAGCCAATCTATCAGTAGCCAAAGTAATTAGAAGACTTAGATGGCTCTCTAGTGCAGAGTATCCCTTCTCTGCTATGGGCTGTTCATAGTAGATTAGGATAGTCTATGTCCCATTGATCTCTAAACCATAACTATGCTTCAAAACAATGGAACAGCTTAATCCAGAAATTGAGACATTCAAGCAAGCATCAATAAGGGCTGTCCTTTTGGTTTGTAATGAAATGTACTTTGCAGCAACAAGCTGGAACCATGTTTATTGAGCAGAGTTATACTTTGATTTTTGTTTCTATCACATTCCTGTTTAACAGGGGAAATCACTTGCACTAAATGACCAATATTCTGTCTCTAAACATGTAATACTTGGGAAATTCATTTTCTTGCCCTCTTTGCATCTTCTGTTTTCTCTGTTCTTTGTCATTCTTGCTTCTGTACGTATATTGAAAGAGTTCTTGTAAGTCACCAGAGTTTTGGCACCCTCATATAGCTTTTTGTCGTTTCTAAGAAGTTTCTGAATATATCATTCCCTTTCCCAGAAGTCTAGCTGCTTGCCTTTCAGAAGTATTTCTGTGTCTGACTAGTCAATAGAAGCTTTTTCTTGTAAAGTAGGGGAAATGGGGAGAAAAGACAGTTCAGAAGAGCAAAGAGCATCCTTAAAGCAAATCAGTCAGGTTTGCAATCCAGAGCTGGTTTATAGTATTTTTAAACCTAGACTAAATGAAAATAACTGGATTAAGTTACTTCAGAGGCACAAGAGCAAAAGTACTTTACAAAAGTAGAAATGAGGTCAAATGAACCTCCATGGAACTGAAAATAGAGGTAGTCTGTTGTGACTATACTGTATCTCTGTGTCAGTCTGTGTAACCTGGCAGGGTATGGCTGAGGCAGGTGCTGTTTGTCTCCCACAATAGGGTTACCAGCTCCACTGGGGCACAACCAGAGGTACTATGTCCTCACAATCACAGCAGAAACTCCAAGACTTCTTTTACCTGGTAAAGCCACTGGTAAAAACACTGAAATGTTTGAATTACCTTGAATAACCTTAATTTTCAGTAGGAGCCTTGCCATTTTCAGCAGAGGGGAAAATCCAAGAGTGGTAGTTTAGGAATACTTGTATTGGAAGTCAATAGTGGAAAAGTTTAATTCCAGCCCACAAAGACTGCAAAGAATAGTTATGTTATATATCACTCAGCAAAATGTGTGCTCAGCCACAGTTTGCATTGGATCCTAATCCGGAGCTAGCCCACAGTCCCAAACACTGGTAAATGGTGCAGACTATCCTGGAGGGACAAAATTCTCTTTGAAGGGCTTGGTTACCCCTTGTCCACTGCCCCCACGTGTGTGCAGATGCACACACACAGACATATCCCCCTTCCCTCAGCACATCTCTGACCTGGAGTAAGTGCTATAATACAGGGAAACCCAAGACACCTTCCATTGCACCACTGGGACACAGAAAGTCACTCCTCTCCATGCCAAATCTCAGTGCAAGTGCTGAGTTTCCCAAGGATGGTGTATTGAGGAGAGGATGCACACAGAGGTCAACCAGAGTCTCCAAGCTCAGCAAGAGGTAGTGATCTGCCTAAATTTTATAAGCTCTAATAATGTCATTTAGCAGCAATAAGTCTGTTTTAATTAGAGTGACACTGCCCCAAATGACCACTTTAATAAGGTTTAGAGATTCTGGACACAGAGCTTTCCTGCTTTTGCAGCACATAATAACTAGTTAGATGTGCATAAGGTCAAAAAGCAATATCTGGTCAGTAAAATCTTCATTTTACAAAACAGCTTAGAATGGGATGAGCAAATGATATTGTTGTAAAATTGGCTTCTCCACCTCCACCTATTGTTTATCCAAGCGGCACAGCTAAGAAATAACTCTCCACAAAGGAACATCAGCATCCAGTCTTGGGCAAAAGGAAACCTTGGTAAATATTCCAGCTGGTTGGAGATACCAAGCAGTGACATGATCCCCATTCTTGGAAGCACAGGGGGACCTGGCTCTAGCAAGAGCATTGGCCCCTCATGTTCATGGCTGAGGTCCCTCTCTCAGCAGTAGGAACAAAGATGGCTGTGATTTAAGGGATCCAGGAGGTCAGGAGCTCTGCACCCACCTTGGGGCAGATGCTGAGCTCTCCTCTGGTGAGGTCTCTTACATGTGAAGTTGGTACTTAGTCCTTTAGGAAGACATCAGCTGGGAGCTATAAGGTGTTTGGGAGGAAAAGCCATAAAATCCAACACAGACAAGCTTATGAGTAAAACCTACAGTGTCACTGTCCTTAATGGGTCCATTCTGCATCTCGGGTAAAATATTTGGCATCTTTGAATCACAACCAGAAACAGCTGACTTCTCTCTCCAACTTTTCTATGCAGGTATTTTTCATGCAATTTTGTACCTTTTNCCTCAAACTTTAATAGTTTGGGGGACTTTTCTTATTGTTAATACTGGGCAGCTCACTGAGAAACACTAAGTTAGAACTCTCCTGCTGAAATCATATCAGAAATCCCAGGATTTCTCTGACGGTAACCATGCTATTTTGCTTTATTTTTGCTGGGCTCAGCAAAATAAAGCTATTCTGCTTTATTTTTGATGTTTACACAGACATGTAACAGCAATAATAATAATAATTTAAAACCCCCAAACTTTTTGCATTATTTATTGTTGAATTTATCTTGTTTAGACAAGCAAGCTTCTGAACTTTAGTCAAGTAAACAGATAGGAATAGCTGGCATCTAAAACCAATAAAAGACAAGTACAGTGCCGTTCATGGCTTCTTTGAGTCAAATGTTCCAGCCCCAAAATAAACATCTGCAAAAAAAGAGGTCATTTTGATCCGGCGTCACATGTGAAAACTACCTGAGGGCAAATAAATGTGGGGATCACATTCTTATCAACTCTTTCTGATAATAATAGGCTGGTCACTGGGGACAGTCTGTTAGTGTTGGCCCACTGGGTCAGATAACAATCCCGAGTCTCTGCCTCTCTTCCCCCGCTGTGACCTGGCCCATCTGTTTCTCTCTGGCCATATGGTACAGAACTATGTAGGACTGGAGACATTATAGTTTTATGCATCTCAATGCTCCTTGGTTTCACTGAAGTTTTGATGGCATGACATTCCTTTGAATATTCCTTGACAAAAGTGGGGTTTGTTTTGGTTTTCACCTAAGAGTATGAATGAACACTGAGGTTTCAATCAACAGAGGAGACTTTTAACAGATACATCAGTTGGGTAGGAAGGTTGGCTACATATTTTCCCCAGCTAGCCTTAAATGCAATGTTATTTTTCCTGATCTTAACAACTAAAGCAGAGTCCAGCCTATGCAAAAGAGCAAGGTTTGTTTGCTTTTATCATAAATAAGCCCAGTCTAACAGGCTGCCTGAGTTCCATGGAGGAAACACAGTCTGACCTGAAAGCTGTAACACTGCTTTAGAAAAGGTGAAGAAATTAAACCCACTGGGACAAACTGTGCATGGCTCAGACATCCCTCTCCTTCTCCAGATGAGGCAAGGGGGTTTCTGGGATGCTGCAGTTCTCTGCCTTGCTGTTGCTGAGGTCTCAACCCCTGGCACTGCTCATGGGGCCTGTCAGCCATGCTCTGGCAGAGCTGGCCCTTAGAGACCTTTGTCTGGCCAGCACAACGTGGCCCTAAAGCCTCCCTGGAGGAGTCATCCCATTTTTCAGTCAGTCCTCAGGCATGGAGAGCACACAGGTATATCCTCCACTGAGGGCATACTGCAAATGTCCAATTAGGCCTAATGAGAGCTCAGCCCAGGCATCAAAAGAGGGAGAGACAATAGAAAATGCGCAATACTCCTCCTCCATGATATCTTTGCCCAGAGGAGGATGTAATTATTATGTGGGCTTTAACATAATAAAGCCTATATGTCCATCCTGCACACAGCATCCTGGGGCCCCTCTCAGCTGGGACCTCTGGACATTGCAGTGACCATATGTGTGACAGAGGCCTGACTAGAAAAGTAAAATGGAAATTGTTACACAAATATTACTACAACAAGCTGATTTACAAATTCTCTGAGGAAAGTACTCAATGGCACAATTGTCTCTCAGTTTCTGTAAAACTTTAAATAGAAATAAACCCCCAAACAGTCAAATCTGTATCTATGTCACTCCTTTCCTTTGTGTTTCTCACAGTGTCCCCTCATGTTTTCACCTGCTTTGTGTAAAGTCTCACAGAATATGTCACATAAAGCTCCAGAGAATTATAAAATCAGTGAGTGGCTTTAGAAGAATGCAAGGTTTTAGGCTCTGTTTTCACTTTGTCAATCAATCCTGTTATTTCACTGTTCCAGGGAGGTGCCTAAAATTTGTTCAGTTAAAAAAAGAAAAAATGTTATGACAAGCTGTACAAATCTACAGATTTACTGTCTGAGGCTATGTTTAATGCCTAGAAGTCAAAAATTACAGAAGAGATTTCCTTGGTACCTCTGAAAATTCAGATGTGATTGAGTGTCCCAGTGCTGGAATTTGATGTAGATAGGCTGCCTTTCCTGCCAGACAAAGAGCCCGACCACCTGCTGCCTCTGTAAAATAGACCCCCAACCTCATGATGTCAGAGTGAGTTTGGCCATGTCCTGGCCCAGCATTTAATGGATCCAAATGTGTAAGTCCATCACCCTCTGCCACTGAGTCTGCTTGTGCTGGAAGGAATGCTAGAAACACTGTTGAGAAAGAGAGGGGAAATAAAGAGGGAGGTAGGGAGGCAGCCTCCTCTTCCACTTGTCTTGTTGATCAGTGAAGTGTGATAAGACTCACACTACCTGCAAAGTAACACTATTCTTTGCATTAGTATCTTTCTGATTCCTCTTTAGCTGGGAAAATTTTACACCTAGAAATCAAGGTTTAGAACCTACTAAGCAGAATGCCATTCCACCACTTGTTTTGCACCTCAGTAGTGATTGTAGAGCAATGCTTGCTGCCCAGCTGCTAAAAAGAACCATAATCCTCCCATAATCCCAGGCTGGACTGTCCTTTATCTCCTTTCCCTTTGGAGAAACTCATATTCTGGATCTAGATTGTGCATTCTGGGGAAGGCTTTCGCAGCCTGATTTGCAAAGGAAAAGAACAACAACCTGCACCCCACCCCCCCAAACAAATCTGCCATAACAAAAATTAAAAGCAGATAAGAAAGTGACACATTTCTTGGGATTTTTGATAACACTTACCATGACATTGTTATTTCCTTTAAAAAGGCTACTACCTTCAACAGAGATGAATAGGGAAGAGATCAAAGAAAAGTTTGTTTACTTGGCAGTTGCATTCAGTGCTGCCTAAGAAATCCTCTGGACCGTGTACTTGTATGAGGGGCTGTATGGAGATGTTTTAAGAGTCATAGAATGTACCATGTTATCTTGCATGCATCATATCAAAGAATTCCTTAAGAAATATGAATAATTGCTAAAGTTAGTTGCTCAACAATCTGCAACAATCTTGTCATAGCCATGATCTACCTTCCTCTGTACAGTAACTTTGTTAGAATGTGCAAATAGAATTATAAAAAGTTTCAGAATAATAGGCTACTAAGAGTTTATGTAATCTTATGTTTCAATCAAGAAACCTATTCTTAGTTTGCAGTATCACATGTATACATGTGTTCCTACATAATCTATTGTGGAACTAAGGGGGCTATTGCAGTATACTTTTCACAGTTTAAGAACACATTCTAACAAAATCCTCAACACCAAATGAAAGCACACTGCCAAATATTGATCTGCACTGATCTGACTACAAATGCATATTGCTTGTCTCACCACTTCATTGCCTGATGGGAGAACTTTCACAAGTGCCCTGGGCCTGTAAGCCTTTAGGATCCATACTATGTATTTTTGAGCCTGTTTATACTATACTATACTATACTATATCCTATACCATATATATAGTCAATAACAATCATCAATGAACAGGATTTCTTGCAGGAAATCAGACTCATGTTATTCCAATATCATGATGCAAAGAGAGGCCGTACATGTTGTTTTACCAAATGATGCAATTAGCTCAGGAGCTGGTGATTAGGGTATAATGTGGTCTTGGGAAAAGGCTTTTCCCAAACCCATGGATGGGGATGATGTCCTCAAGCCAGAGTTTATGTCTCATTTTGACTTTTTGCTACTAAAAGTTAATAGTTTGATTCTGTGTTCTCTTCCCAGTTTGGTATTGAGTGATTAATCAAACAAACCAGGGGTTTGAGCTGTAAGGTTGGAGTGAACTTGGATGAATAGATCGTGTTAAGTACTAGGGAGAGAGGCTGATGCAAGAGCACAGAAAATGGGAGAGTGGTGGCTTCCTTATGGATTCATTTACAAACATGGTAATAGAGGAGTGATTCTTTTTACTGCTGTCTTTTCCATTTTCTAATGTGAACTTTTCTGCAAAAGACTTATTCTTAACACAGGGTTATTTTCATCTTTACATATAAAAATCTCTATTACTGCCTCAACACACAGTCAAGATTTCTCATGGTTTGTGAATACAGGAATGAAACCAAAATCAACTTGCCACCCGTCTTGCACAGTACAAAGCCTGAGATGGGGTCCAAGCTTGAACTTGCACAAAGCTGAGTAATATTAGACTGTTATCTTGTCATTAAGAATTTCTTTGAGTCCCTATCTGTTCAGCAACTCTAATTAATGATCATTTAACTGTATTGTCAGCCCCATTTAAATCTGAGTGTTGCCAGTAGCTTCCTTCATGCGGGCAGCCAATAGGTGCCGGGGGAGTCGTTCATGCATAGCATTGTCCCAGTGGTGCTGGGCCTATAGCATCCCAGTTTAATAGGGCATTCAGGGCTCATTAGCAAGGAAACACATCAGGAGTGACCGCTCTACTGCCACACGTTGCAGCTAATAGCCTTGCCGAACAGAATCGTTTCTGTTTCTGCTCACTTGTTTTTGAATCCTTTCAATGTCAACAAGTGGTCATGTCGGCAGGAGCCTGCCATTCTCCCCAACAGTTTTATCCGTTGCTCTCCTGAGCCAGACTTGTGTCCTCCTCCATTGTTCCAGCCACAATGGAGCCTGAGCAATCACAAAGGCTTCACAGCCATTCATCATCAGCTCACGAATTCTGGGGTTGAGATTACCCGCCAAACTTTTGGGCCATCGTTTTGGCATAATGTGTGAATGCCCATGAAATACAAATAGTTTCTGAACTTTTGTTGCAAATGCATAGGATGGCAGTGGGGGGGCTGTGGTGAGGGGACTGGATGGAGGGAAAGAAGAGGAAATAAAATCCAACATTGCTCTGGCTAAAGATAGAAAAGATCCTGTGGAAGGAAGATAAGAGACAATGAGATTTCTGCTTGAAGGAGAGGTGTAGAAAGGAGCAACCAGGGAAATGGAGGTGTGTCCAAAAAAAGTATAATCACACTTTTGGCTCACAGATTTGGAAACCATCCTTTGGCTTTGGCAAGGAAGCACAGACAGCTCTTGCATTGCTGGGATCCAGGAGGTATAAGGGAGAGGGTGCCCCTGGGCAAGCTCCCCTCCTTCCATTCATAGGGATAACCAGCATGTTTCCTGGTTACTGGAAACATGAGTGGCGAAATGCTCCCTGACAGCATATACCTGCTTCTTGTTATTTGCATTAGGTTAGCATTTAGCCCTTGTTGTGCTAAAGGGAGAATGAATGGATGTTTCACACCTGGAAACGTGAGATCTGAAGGTATAGTGGCTTTACCAGGGTCATAGTGTAAAAGCCAGAGATGAGAATCAAAGCTAAAATGTGTGTGTGTGTATGTATGTTTGTCAGCTTATTTTACGTATTACTTTTATGGTGTCATGCTCTTCCCTACATCTTCAGTGCCTGGGCTGAATTCTGCCTGCCTGACTGCTAGGCAAGTCAGACATTCATTTCTTGTGTACTGGTTACTGCCCAGACATGCTCCACATGCCCCAAGCACCCTCCAAATGATCCACTTGGGATGAGGCTGACAGAGTGCACTGTGGCCATGGTGCTTAACAGTGCTATCAGATGTTAGCTGGGCACATGGCAGAGATCTTGCTACACTCTTCCACCTCTTCCTTGCCATGCACTCTTTCAGGCAGTTCACATTGTGTTGATATTTCCTCAGTCAGGATTAATGGCTAAATTCCAATCAAAAGGATTTGATCTGGACATTTTTGGAAACATTTGGAAACCTCTATGAGTATCCTACAGTCTCTGCCTGGTCATTTTAACATGCCAGGAAGTTATAAGCTGACAAACAGTGTTCATAAGAAAAGTAAAGCTGACTTTCTTTTTGTCTGTCACTGAAAAATTAAGTTTTTCGTAAATCTCAATCAAAGCAAAAAGTGCTTTTCAGTGCAAGCACCGAGAAATGGTCTCCTATTCCATTCTACACTGTACATCAACTAGAGGCTTCTCTTTTTACCTGTTGAAATAATCAGAATGGGAAAAAAAATTAACTGCCTTTACTCTTTTTTTCCTAAGAGGTCAGGATCCACTTTATGGCCCAAGGTATCATAAGAGTACCAAGAAGCATTGAATCTGTATCCAACACATTTCCTGACAAAAGTTTTGGGTATGGAGATATAGCAGTCTCCAACATCAAAGGTAATGGAAAACACTATGAGCATTTTTATGCCATGTTTATGTGATATTTGCCATTCAAAAACAGTCACAAGCCACTGATTTTGTAAGGGTTGTGTTTCCTGTTATCACATTAAGATCCTCTGCAGTCACAAAGGACTGGCTTTGCTGCATTTTCCATGTTACTCATGGGCACAGGGATCACTGACTGTCATGTCCTGCAGACAAGACAAGCAGGAGAACATCACAACAAGGAATCTCATCAGGTTCAGGTGCAGTCTGAGTGCATTCCAGACATCAGGACTTTAATGGGCATACCCATGTCCACACAACATCTTTAGGGATCCTCAGAAATGCTAGAACAGGGACCCCACCTGTCCATGGGGCTAGGCAGCAGCTTTGCAGAATTTATGTGTAGATGTGTGTAGTGGAGCAATGGAGTAAAACCCTGATTGTGGTAAAACAGAGGGGGGTTTGGCCTCAGTATGTTTGCAGGTACTTGTCCCAGTCACGCCTACAGACTCATAATGATATGCATCTATTCAGGCTTTTCAAGGACAGAATTTTTCTTTTTTCTTTTTCTTTCTTTCCTTTTCCTT
>VYZT01040065.1:74479-94694 GCA_013400735.1 Pomatostomus ruficeps
TGGGAGGGACCCCACGGCAAAAGCAGAGGGAAAAACTCCTCTCCCTAAGCAGGGGAAGAAGATCTTGGAAACGGACTGACCTGAACCCCCACACCTGCCCCCCTCACACTCTTGGTGGGAGGGAGGGAGGGAGGGGTGGGGAGTGAAAAGAACGGTGTCTTTTAAAGGTTTAGTTTATTTCTCATATCCTCCTTCTAACTCTAGTAGTAATAAATTTCACTTTGCAACTTAAGTTGAGCCTAGTTTGTCCTTAAAGCATTTTCTCCCAGTTCCTTATCTCAACTCATAGACCTCTGAGTTAATTCCCTTGGTTTTTTCCCCTCTCCTTCCCTCATCTGCCCAGCTGTGGCAGGGGAGGGAACAAGTGAGTGGCTGCCGTGGGTGCCTGGCACTTAGCCAGGATCAAAACCACGACAGCTTGGCATTCCCTGTTGAGGGACAAAGCAGGCGAGAAAAAGGCATGTGAAGATGCTGACTTTCCCTATCCCTAATAGGAACTAGGGAGCTAGGCAAGATTTAATTGTCTTGTTGAGCTTTTAACTGGGTAGCAAACTTTCTTGCAGATGGAAGATCGGTTAGTTAAAGTTGTCCCAAAAAAACCCAAAAGAAAGTAAACACCACCTAGTTCATAATTTTTAGTGATGTTACCCAGGTCCAAAGGGTTTTGATGCAGCAGCTAAAGGAATTATTTCTGCCTGTGCCACTGGTCCACTTCCTGGTCCCAGCATTTCACTTCTCTCTGCTGTAGTTTCTCCTTTTCAAAACAAAATCTAATACTGAACTGTAAATTCAGCAGATCTGTTCAAGGTTGATAAAGTGTTTTGGAGAAGAGGCTGCTGCTAAAGAAGCTGCCGTGAAAGTTTTGACCATTAGCATTCACTTTGATGTATCAAAAGTAACCATTTTTCCCCTAAAGTGCTGGAAGTTTCATTGTGTGAAGAATTTAGATTAACATTAAATACAGAAGGTTTTAGAAATCGTTCACCTTGAAGACTGGCAAAACTGGCATATTCACAGCAGAAGTGAAAGACATGTTTTATCTGTGTTGTCCTTTGTAATTATGCTGTTGAATAACAGGAGTATTATCGCACCAGGGTTTGTGCCAGAGGATTACCCAAAGTTTTTCAAATGGGATGGTAAAGTGGTGCAAACAGGTGCATGGACAAAGAGCAGAAGAAGGGGAGGAAAGTGAGAGAAAGAAAGCTGAAACCTTCTAGTTTCAGCCACATAGCAAAATTAATGGTTTCTCTAAGTGAATAGCATAGCTACATTACTATTGAGCCAGTAAAATTAGAGAAATGGGTCAGATTCTTCATTTCACTCCTGTTTTAACTTAAGCAAAGAAGGTCACCTTAATTGTGCTCAAAAAAAAAAATCTTTTCATTGCAAAAATTTTGCAGAGGATAAAGTGACTCATCAGAAGAATATGGACTCTGAAATTTGCTTCTCAATAACTCCTTTTGCAAACTGGATCCTGTAAACTGGGACTTCATTCTGAATGTTCCACACGTGTGTATCCAGAAAGAGAGAGGAAGGAATTTCTAAATGAAGTTAAAACATCTTTAAACTAAAACAGTCCACGTAAACACATGCTCATTATGTTTCAGTGTCACCTTTCTAGTATATATATTTGTGTGTTGATTTGTGTACCTTAGAGACACATGGATATTTTTTAATCTCTTCAGAAAAAAAACGACATACTTTTGCACAGTTCCTTTGCAAGATTAAACATGGAGAAGGTTTTTGGTGCCACTTTTGAGTATGAAATGCCGTGTATCAAGAGATGCATTTCAGTATTTGCTGTTAATTACCACAAACAAAGCTGTTAAGGATTTGGATACAGATGTCTAGAATAATCTGGGGACGGAGAGAACAGAACATTTGGGTATTCCTCCCTCTTTCTCAAATGGTAGCTTCAGGAACATTTTGTGGTGGAAGGAAGCAGTACTTCAGGAATTTGGATCACTGGGAAAAGCAGCCCATCTCAGATTTCTGTGTAACCTCTGTTGGCTGTCACTGAGAACAGAGGCATATTTTAGCTTACTGATTGCCCAGCTTTTCAGGAAAACCCCCAGGTAACTATAGGCTGGTTACTACCACGTTGGTTCCTGTAAGAGTAATAGGGGAGTAGGACAGGTCTGGGATGACATATTGATGTTCCCCCTGCCTAATGCCTACAGTGGGATTTCTGTGATTCTGAGAAAGACTTTGAAGGCATCAGTGGCTTTGTTTTGTAATTAGAATGTGGCGGTCTCTGAAGGAAGGTCTCCTTGGAATATTTGCTATGAAGAATTATCAATATAAATATCTGTAACTGCTGGTCCCTGAATCACGTGGTGTGGGCAAATCCTGGCTATGCAAATAAGCAGCAGCCTTGTGATGCCCCATCCCCTCTGTTTTTCTGTCGGCTCTGTTCTTGTGCTTCACTAAAGGGCATTGAAATTGCACAAGTCAGCCCTCACAGCGGGCTTGGTGCCCTGCTGGCTCACAAGAAAAGGGCCAGCAGGGAGTTCAGGGGCAACAGAGTACATATGTATGTGCTCACTCCACATGCATGCCCTGCCTGTCATCCCAGCAAGAGCCATCACCCTTTGGATTGTTGTTTTGATCCTACTCCTGCAGCTGACGTTCTCCCAGTCCTCTAGTGAGGGATGTGAAGGGCTGACACTTGCCCATCCCAGAAAGAGCTCTGAGATAGCACACACAGTAGATTTTGTGGTCCATCAGATTTGGTTTCCATCTGAATTTAAAGTGATGGTGTTGACTCAATGACAGTAACTAAACATCATTATCTTATTTTGTCTGTGTCATAACATAGCCAAGAGGAGACATCTGAGATCATGTCTAGGTTTAGAGGAACTCAAGAATCAGAAATTCATTCTCTTTGAGTTACTTTTTAATTTCTGTGTATACATGTGAATAAATAGCACTTCTTTATGTTTTGGAACAACTTTACTTAAACAAAATATTTTGGCATTATCAAAATCATTTTTTTCCCTGTTCTTAATTAAAAAAAAAATCAGTAAACTCAGTTTTGTTGACAGGGTTTGTATTGCCTAACAAGAAAGTATTTAATTTGAAAATGCAGGGTAAGTCTAGTTACATGGTTATCAGGACAGCTTCTAGTGGGTGAACATTTCATGTTCCTGAAGGTCAAGCTCTGCATGAAAATTTGGATCTTCTGTGTGATAATGCAGTAGCTGGGATCAGCAGAGGTGTCCAGGATAAGACATTCTTTCATTAGGTATGGCTGGCAGCAAAGCCTGCTAAGCAAAGCATTTCTGCCTTACTGGTTTGCCTGAAGTTTGATGCATGGATGTGGATATGGTGAGGTTCTTTTTTGTTCCTCCTTTTTAGCCCTGTTTCCTAGGCAGCTAGGCATGATTAAGGTGGGTCCAGGTCTCAATATTTTGAACGTGTCTGCTTGGCTGGAAGAGAAACAGCCAGATGGATGTTTCTTACTGGAATAAAGCCTGAAACCTGATCTCAGCTGTACTGTTACCAGCAGAGGATCTGCAGAGAGGTGAGGAAAATACAGATGCAAGTCTCCTGCTGGGACAGCATTAAGATTCCTTTGACCTCTTGTGAGACATCATGTCTTTCAAGAATGTTCCACTGAGAAGGATGCCAGCAAAATGGAGTTTGATGTCAGCCTGAGAAAGTCATTCTTAGTGTTTTCTCAATAGCTTTAAACCTCACTCTTTAACCTCATTTCATGTAAGCCAGACTGCTAGGGGACACAAATCAGTGGTTTTCCATGGATGATTCCAGTTTTCCATTACCAGTGGGGTCTAGCCACAGAACTTACCTGGATTTTGGATTAGTGTGTTCATAAGACTCATCAAACAAAACTAGGAGAGTAAAGACTCTGTAGAGAAGATTTCCAGAGGCAACCCCTTCTCAGCTGTTAAACATTTAAGTTGTAATTGAAGTTCAGACACATTGACTACAAAATGACCCTTTTAGAGCATGGAGAATTTTTCTTAAATAAATAAAAGATAACTTGTTCAAGTGGGCTGAGTCATACTCCTCACACAGCAAGTAAAAAATTCAGGTAAATTCTGCTTTATAAAAGTGCTGTATGACAAGAATGAGTATGGTGTACAGAGCACACACTTGTCGCAACAGTGAGCAAAACTGTGTCCAGATATAATGTGAGAGCCCAGGGAAATATGGCCAATGGATAAATGGATCCTTGCAAAAGAGAAACACTGGCTTGTTTTCCAGCTGCCAGGGAATAAACAGGATGAGAAGAGTGCTGGCTGTCAGCCTGACTTGTGTGGCACGAGGAGTCAGGTGTTCCAGCCGCTGGAAGCGATGGTGGTGCTGCTCTGCCGCACGGCTGGGGCAGCGAGTCAACCTTGCTGACAGACCTGTGCCTCTCGTTATCACTGCTGTGGTCTGCTCAGAACCACAGCCTGCTCTTTGATCACTGTGAGCAGGGAGTAATCTGCAAACCCACGGGGATTTGGTTTTCAAGCAAAACTTCCACTCTTCCATAGCAAGGGAGGAAGGGTACAAAGGAGACAGGCTGACTTTAGTTTTGTTTTACTGGATTCTTTTGTTTGTTTGTTGAGTTGGGTTTTTTAATACCTGCTCCTCACTTGAAAGTGTTTTGTTTTTTTTTCCTGGAGCCATTTTAAAGAATTCTAACATTTCTTTCCAGTGTCTTTATTTTGAAAGGGACAAAATCTAGAAAAAGCAATATTCTCACCATGGTCACCTTTACCTCCCACAGCTGGCTGGAGCAGAGTTCTGCTTGTGTGTGAGGGCACCCGAAAGAGAGGAGATTTGTGCAAGATTATGGAGATTTCCAAAAGAGCTGAATAACCACAATCTTTCTTTGTCTGTGTATTTTATTTACATGACTATTGAAAAGACCTAGGCTCTGAAAAAAAAAGTATTTTCTGCTACTATCAGATATATATTCAAACAAACAAAAAAATGCTATTGTACAGGAGGAAGATAATGCCAGGAACTGACATCTTCCTTCTACTCCATTTATCTCAGCAATGCACTCTTAGTCTGGAAATTGTGATATTGAATATTGTCAGGTTGGGTTTCCACTAATTAATGAAAAACAGGCTGCAAGCACAAAGGATTAATTTGGCCTATTCAATCTGATCACAAACATTTTGAGAATCTGTTTGGCTTTTTTGAATGGTGTGAGGTAAACCAAGAGAAAAAACATCTTTTTTCAGCTAGTCAGCCAGAAAAAAAATCCACATGGATTTACCTAATGGGGTTAAAGCTGAGAAAAGCACAACATTGTTCCCAGGAGCCAGACAAGGCAGTTATCTTATGGAGAGGGATGATTCTGAGGCTTTAAAAACTTTAGAGCTGCTAAATAACCCTGTGAATTTAAGGAGGGAGCTTTGCTCTGCCTTCAGAGGGAGTTTGCACTCCCACTATCAGGTGGATCTAACACCTCCTGTGCTTTCTGGGAAACACAGGCCCTTTTGCAGGGGTTTTGCAATCAGTGCAGTACAAAGCATCTGAGTCAGGTTCTCAGCTGGTAAAATCAGTGCACTTGGTCAGTGAAGGGCCTGGCAGTCTGTGTTCAGCTCCGACTTGCACAGTATGGAGTGTCTTTGATTAAACTGTAATCAGAAACCAGCAAAGAGATAATTGGCATGTGTATCACTGCAAAATATGCATAAAACAATTCTGCCAGCTTAGGCTGTAAATATGTACCTAGGCTGGTGTGCTAGCAATGAGCTGCCCACTTGCTCCCAGGACTTAATTATGCGTTATACCGATCGATGAAAGGTTAAAACAGTTGAATCAATATTTTATTGCACTGCTGTAAACTGTGGTTATAGCATATTAGACTACGAGTGGCTGGCAAGTTTAAAAACATGTAACTGAATCAAAGTCTGAGTAAGTGTTGTGTGTGCAATTTAGAAACAGTTAATACCTTCCAATTGAGAGGATTTGTTTCTAATTAATATAAAAGCTGTTTATTTAAATCCTAGGTAGGCAGTATTTAAATACACAAGTCACCTGGGAGTTCCATCTAAACCACTTTGTGGAAAGCTGTTATGTTGTGCTGAAATAAATCCAGCATGAAGTAACTGTACTCTCTTCATTCAGAGTGCAGAATGGCTTTCTGCATGCTGTTTTCTTTTTTCTTCTTCTTCCTGAATATGCTAAAATATTCTTGGCCTTCTTCCACATTAAGAAGGATGTAAGTTACAGTGTTGCTGCAGTTTCCTGTACTCTATGGCTTGCGTATCCTCAGTCATCCATTGGCAGCACTTGTTTTGAGAAGGCATCATGTATGAACAAAATAAAAGACAAGCCCTGACAAAGGAACACACAACGTCAATAAGCTGGACACATGCAGTATGCTGACCAACAACATTTACAGGGTTTACAAATTAAAGTTTCTAGACCTCCTAGAATACTTGAGACCATGCCTTTGTTTTCTTGATCGGCTTTTCAAGTGGACTTGTTAAGGTATTTTTAAAATTTTTGTGAGGTTTGCAGGGCTTATAGGTAATGAGGATAATAGCATCAAAAGGTCTTATAACATTATTAGCAGAAGAGTTGCTGATTTCTTTGGCTTTAATTTTTTAATTTATTTTACTTTTCCCCCTTGCTTGAAAGAGAGGGGTGGAGTAAATAACACTGATTTAAAAAAACCCAAAATATTTAAAAGTTAAGAATATTTTTGCATTATCTTGAGTGAAAGAGTTTTAAAAACCTTCACAATTTCAATGCTAGTCCATCTTTCACCAGCAGTACATACTAGTCATTAATTTTCTCCCCTCCATTTTTGCCAATTTCATCCAACCTCTGCATTCCCTGTCTGTGTGCACTGTGGTGACAATGAGATGTGCAGCTCCTCCCAGACCATGTCAAAGAAGAAGTGAAGTGAAAGGTGGTATTGGTAACTCCCTGCTTCACCTGCAGGTCAGAGAGTAGGCCGTGAATTTTAGCAGTTTTCTAAAGTGGGGGAGTGAGTGAGGGAGAATTTGGTGATTTGGGCTGGTTTTTTGGGCTAGATTTTTACTGTGGGTTTGTTGGGCTGGGTCCATGTAAGGAGTCAGCAATGACCAATTCATTTACTGTCTCATTTTTATCATGTCCATCACATGATGGACAAGTTTGTCCCTTACAAACTTTGGGAAGCCAATGTCTTTATTTCATTTTCCCCTGGCACAGCAGTAAAATCAGCCTCAAATGACTTTATCTGCTTCTTAATTGTGTGCTAAGGAGGTGTTTACTGAGTATTTATTTATTCCTTCACACTTCTCCTCCAATCCTCTCAGCTGAGCTCATACTCCCACAATGCTTGCCCATTGGGGTGTCTGCCCTGCAGGAAAGTGAGAGGGATATAAACAGGGATTTTTAGCTGGCAGGACTTTCAATGGCATGTAGCGTAGTTCTTTGAAAGGAACAAACAAATCAGCAGGTTAAGCTCTATTCCTGCAGGGCTTCCCTGCTGCAGACGATGGTTTCCTTGGTGTGTTTTGTGACACCTCGGTAATGTGCAGCTTTGAAGTCTCTCAGAAGAGTAAAACCTGGTAGTTCAGTCCGTGAGAAGGAACGTCGTTGTAGCAGGACTGGGGAGCAAGGAATGTTTGCCATGCAGACAGTTGTAATTTACAGGCTATAAATGAATCTATTTAGATAACAGAAAAATGAGGCCAAGCCTCATCTGTCTTTTATTTTCCTTTTTTTTACCCTATATAAGAGAAGTTGCATTACCTCCTAACAAACTTGTTTCTACACACCTCTGCTGCACCTCTTGGCATTCACTTCCCACTGTGTGTTTTAGGATGGATGTGTCACTAAGCAGGGGACAGTAATTTCCCATAAAAATTATAAATCCCACAGTAAATTGAGGGCCAATCTCTGCATGAGAAGCTTATGGATTTTGACTACTGACTGAAAGACAAGCACAGTATTCAGTAGCTTTGAGGATGCCTTGGCTCTAGTAACAAGCTGGGTGACTGGTGGCATGAGGGTTATCAGGAAGTTAGATGCCACCTTCAGCAAGGCTTTGAACGGGCTCTCCATAAACCACAGGTGCGTTATGTTGGGCTGGGCTGGTTCAGATTGGGCTGCACGCCGTGGAGTGATTCCAGAAGAAATCACTGTCTGTGATCAAATATTGATAATCTGTCATACCTACTGATGTTACCGTAGTTTGAGTCATTTATGAGTCTTTACTTAGCGAAGACTTAGAAGTGCACTGACTCAGAGCCGGAGTTATCTCTGTGCCTGGAGAGCAGGTGGCTGGGCAGTGCTCAGGTAGGGATTATTGCTGCCGACAGTGTTGGAAAGCTTGCTCTGCACCTGCCTCCTCCTTGTAACAAGCACGCAGATAAAAAGAGTCCGATTCCCTGGCACTGCCAACCAACCCCTCCAGTCTCTCAAAAACAAATACTCAACCTTGACTGTAAAATTAAATAGAAAATAAGTTACCACTGCCTTCTATTGCATGTTGATTGACCTGAGCACTCTCCGATTGCAAACATAAAAGATTACATATCACTTCCCATACAGGTGTATGCAAACCATTTTTTGTCTAACTGGGAGACTGAATTGTTCAAAGTTCTGGAAAATGTCCGTGTGCACTTTTACAAGTGTACTTAGCAAAAGGAAGGCATTGACTTATGCCTTCAAAGGTGGTGATTTACAGTGTCCTGTCTGGTGTTTCCAAAACCAAGAATTTTGTTTAAGCTTAGCAGAATGTACTGAAAGGAGGTTTCTGATGCAGTGTGTGTGTTTAGAGTGCAAATACAGGCACAGGCTTTATAGAACTTGATTACTCAAAGTGATCTCACACAGGAAAGAGCCAGCACTACAAGGGATGGGAAAGGGTCTTCTTAGAGACTGATGTAACCCAACAGAAGCTTCAAAAAGAGCATGTGGTAAAGTAAGTGTTGGGAGGCATGGGGGCATCAGAGTGAAGACACAATTTCTGTTTGGAGGAGATAGATAGTATCCTTGACTGTCATAACGGTTTTGAATTCAAAATTCACTGATTGTCTTTACTAGAAAAAACTATGTTTTTGAGGGTTTTTTTAAGGAAAGAAGAGAGAGAGAGAGAGAAAAGCAGTCTGCATTTCTGGGGAAGAAAACAAACCCCAAAAGTTGGTAACAGTGCTGAAAACAACTCATGAAAATTTTAAGATCAATTTTCAGCAAGCATTGGTCATTTTTTTCACTAAAGACTGTTCTATATGCTTCCTAAAAAAAAAAAAGTTGAACAATCATTTCTCACTTGTTTCTTGAATGGTTTGCTAATCCCCAAAATATGTGGTTCCTCCATTTCTCTTTCAGTGCTACTGAAATCAGTCTTTTTCAAGAATTGGAGATGGAATTTTTGCCCTATAGTGATGGGTCACTATTGAAGAGGTATCTCTGCAGGTGACTGAAGGGACAAAAGGACAAAAGATTTTGCTTGGACAAATAAAGCTTTCTAAACTGGCATGGAAGATCTAAGCAAAAAAGATGGACTCAGCTTCAGCCCCCAGCATCAAGGTGAAAGGACATAATTTCTTAGAAGAGTAAGCCTGTCCCTCTTCTCCCTTCAAGGATTAGTTATTTCAGAGACTAATTGTCCTAGTCTGAAAAGATTTATTGATCCAACAGCTGAAGGAAAAAAATAAGTTGACATTTCTGCCTGAGCAAAGACAGCTTTTTTCCTAGTTGAGAGAGACTGTTAGCTGGCTGCTGCTTCTGTGATCTGTATCCTTGTGGCTATTTAAAATCAAGGACAAGATTTTCCTGTTCTTCACTGGTGTGTTCGCATAGTCCCATGATACAGAGCAGCCACTGAGGGGATGCTGTGTTTTGGTTGCTGGCATGTTTCAGGGCGTGCCCTTGCGATGGTCAGTCAGTGGGAAGCTCTGGAACGTGCTGTGGTGGACACAAAGTTAGGTCCACACTGCTTCATGAGGGCGTCCACATGAACATTCTCCAGGTCTGACAGACCACATATCTGGGCAGCTGTGTGGTGGGTCTTGGCCAGGTGGCAGTTCTGAGGAGCTGGCACCGGCACTCTCACTTTTGCCTGGCTCTTTGCAGCCACCATGAATCAATGTGGGAATAAGGCAAGCGGACAACACACACCACCCATCACAGCTGGAGTGGCAAACACTTTTTAGTACAGTATAAACAAGCAATTTCATCTTGTCCTCTTGTCAGATTCATTTCAGACAGCCCTACCTAAAATTGCATTTCCTGTCTTTTATGCAGTCACTTCATGTCTTACTTTGGGGGAAAATATTCCTAATACATTACTGGACGTTTGCCTTTGTTCCACAATTATTTTGAAAATGCCTTTCTATATTTATTCCTTTTGTGGAAAGTTTCTTGACTAATGATTTGAGCTGGGAGATGATAATTTGTCTTTTAAGGCCTTCATGCTTCTTGGTCTCGCTATTTTCCTTTCAATGAGCTCCGCAAATCACAACTGCCCACCCTCCCTTAAGAAGGTTTTTGATTATGATGTTTTAATTGCCAGGAGATTATCTAGGTAGGAGTAGATTGGCTCAAATCATTGAAGGCTTTTCCCACTCTTCAGGCCAAAATATTCAGGTTGTTCAGTCCCAGCCAGCACTGTAACTAGGTGCCCTGTTTTCCAGGCTGCATAGGATCTGTTCTCATTCTGGGACATATCAGAGTCTGCATCACCAACCAGCTACTCACCAGAGTAAAGTGATGCTCACCTCCAACTATGCTTGTGCATCTGGTTCTCTGCCTTTGGAAGGTATGTGTTCAATTGTCCTCTCTGAGAATGTAGATCAGAGATCTTCCTCTTCAGTTTCTTAGGTTTCTGATGAACATTCTCACCTTGTACTTGTCCAAAGTGTCTCTGCACAGCAGGCAGGGGCTGGAGTCCTTACTGCACTGTTGCCCCCTGTGCTGCAGCAGGGAGAAGGGGATAAGCTGTTTAAGGGATTGGGTTACTGCAAACTTGCTTCCTCTCTGAGCAAAGGCCATCTTGGGCTTTTCGAGCACATGCTACATCCCTTGCTGCCCAGCTTTGTACTGCCTGCATTCAGCCTCTGTGGTGATGCCATGAATTAGACCCAAATGCTGGTTGACAGCCACAAGGCTGAATATAAAAATGCAGTAGTAGAGCCAGTACTTTGTTACAGCACTCTACACAGCATCTGGTGCTGTGTTTGTCATGGAGGATGATTGCAGAGACACCTAAGAAGTTAGGATTGGTAATAAATGAGAGGAGTGTCTTTCCCTGTCTCACATCACACCTCACAAAACAACCAGAAAGCATGAAAGCAAGGGTCAGTGGAGGGTCTTTTACTCTGCATGCTTGGCTGAGCCTCAGACAGGGTGAGAGAGATCATGACTGCATTGTGAGGCAGTTCAGTGAAAAGACACCTGTTGGCTCTGAATTTGCTAGTTCAAGGTCGTGCATGTGTTGACAAAGTGCTGAGCTGAGCCCAAGCAAATGCTCCTGGCTGAGAGGAGAAGCCTATGTTTGTGTCAGGCTGATAAAGCTACTCATCCTGCTGCGTGTCTGCATGGCAGCATGCTCTGCCACAGAGGGACAGTCCCCCTGAGTGCTGTGCTCTGCTGGGCTCTGCCCCCACTTCAGACTGATCTGCAGAGTGGACAGTTCGCTTGCTGTAAAAGGGTGGCTGCAAATCTTTCTTTCTCCCACCTGGTGCCCATTTAAACTGTCAGAGCTGTTACAGCTGTGAAAGGGTTGTATCTGACACATCTGCACCCTTATTTCTCATAAGCATTGCTAATTCAAGAGATTCTGGAGGTGTTTATGGATGGCTAAAGACCACAGAGCACTCTGAAGGGTCTCATGGTCATTGGACAAAATCCATGCTCTGCACAGCACATTCACAGAAACTCAGAACACCCTGTCTATTAGATGTATTCTAAAAATCCTAGAGGAATTGCCACACATGGGATCTGAGAATCACAGTTTAACTGTGTGTTTAGTCACACATCCCTTGTTCTACAGCTCTTGAGGCTTGGCTGGGTGAATACTGCTGTGTAGCACCCAAATTCTGTTTCCTCTGGTATCATGAAAGAGGTTGTTTTTATAGCAGAGGATGTCCTATAGCTGATCAAAAAAATATTGACTGAGTACCTGATGCTGAAGATGTAAATTACACTTTTTACCTGAGCTCTGTGAACCTTGGACTACACTAGACCAATGCAGAATTAGCACAGCCTACAGCTGGTCACTCTCAGGGTGCTGGTGTCTCTCAGACCTGCCTGCCAGTCATGGAGTTAATTTCTGTATGTAGACTGTGTCATCTGTCTATGAATCTACTTTTCTAAACATCCCCCAGCAGGCTCAGCTCATTCAATCTTGCTGCTGAAGCAGCTGCTTTTGTGCCCAAGTAGTGAGCACTAAGACTGGTGAGCTCCAGCTGTTGTTTCCCAATAATGCCAAGCGTGCTTTAACCAATACGTATTCAGCAAGAACCACAGCCACGTTCCCCTCAAAGCTTGGAGTGTCATCTCAACCAGGCCATGGCTTCTGAAGTCTTCCCTGGCTAAGGGAGAAGCTATTTTGTGGGTTCATGCTGGAGCATGAGGAGTTGCAGTGTTGTTATGGCTCATATCACCATGCTCCTTACAAAGTATTAGAAATGTGCCTGAGAACACACAACCATCACAGGCAAAATACCTGTGCCTTTGCTGTCCTGAGGTGCAGTGTGGAAATAAACCTTTTCTTGATGTACTCAGCAGTAGGAATGTTTTCCAAGTAGGCATGTTTCCTCAGTGTTTGAACCAGGTGATTCTAAAAATATTCCCTCAGAAACCAAAGGTACTCGGCAAGGATTTTGGCTCGTGTATTCTGCTGGGAACTGGAAGTGTTTCCAGTGTGGTTTTGCCTGTCGCACCCAGAAGACTTTCCATGCTTTCCAGGCACGGCTGCCAGCCGTCCGGTGAGCAGGCAGGGCCGGGCCGGGCCGGGCCGGGCGCGGCGGGCGGCGGGCGCTGTCCGTGGTGCTGCCCCGGTGGCGGCGCGGGGGTGCCCCTACGGGTCTGTGCAGGGGTGTGTGAGCACAGGTGTGAGCCCGAGCGGGATACAGGTGTGTGCAGGCGGGTCCTGCGTGTGGCTATGTGCTAGTTGCGTCACGGAATCACAGAATGAGTGGGGCTGGAAGGGACCTTAAATGTCATTTATATCCAACCCCCCTGCCATGGGCAGGGATGCCTCCCACTAGACCAGGGTGCTCCAAGGCCCATCCATCCTGGCCCTGGACACTGCAAAGGATGATGCATCCACAATTTCTTTGGGCAACGTGGTCCGGTGCCTCACTCACCTCTTTTTAGGATAAAATTTAAAAATTCCATCATTTTGATATCATTACACACAACAAGAATCTCAGTGCAACTCTCACAAGTCCCGTACAGGCCTGCAGTTTTCAAACCCTGCACAAGGGAGGTAAATCAGTATGTACCAGGGAAAATTGTATGAGTTCGTATTGTCTCCAAATCCCTTTACTTCCCCTCTTAGAAATACCACATGGAGACTGTTTGAAAAGAGATTGAAACATTTCAGAAACCTTTAAGTGATTTTGCTGATTATTTTTTTCTCTGTTTGGTTCTGGTAGAGAGTAGGACATGTCCTATTAGTTATTGTAGTATTTCTGTCATATAATAGTAATACCACTGGTTATTTAATAACTTGCTGAAGAAAAACACCCTTTTTGCTACAGCCTGCCAAGCTTGATTCATTCGTGTGAATATGGGCACAGACACTTCTGCCAGTTGCAGCCCAGGTATGGGAACTGGTATTTAATATTTCTGAGGTAGCAGAGAAACCAGTAAAATTGTTGGGAAAAAGCTGCCTTGCAGCTGATGAGATATGTCCCATTGCTTCATTTCTGAGCAACATTTCTTCTGCTGCTCATCAGCTAGAAAACAGTTCTGGATCCATTCAAGAGGTATGACCTGCTCACTGTGTCATGTTCTGCTAGTGGCAGGCACTTCTTGATGCTCATGGTCTCTTATAACTAGGTAACCTGTGAAGAATAACATTTAGACCAGCAGATTTTTCCCTGGCAGCAGAATACTGCTCCCAATTGTCAGAATATAAAAATGCGGGTCTGAAATTCCATCCCTCCTTGGGGTAGTGAGAGAGTTCTTTGTGGAGACCTCATGATTCACAATGTTCATTTGCAACTCGCCCCGAGTAGCAGAGTTACCCAAATGCAGTCACAGCTAAGCCTTGGTGGAGAAGCCCAAAGCCTTTTCCTATGTCTCTCTCCATGTGTTTTGATCGTGTCCTATCGGGTCCCAAATCCTTCCCCAGGATCTTAGTGTAGGGAATGTGACAGAGCCACTGGGGGAAATTTTGGTTCACAGGATGCCCACAGCAGCTGCTGCAGCTCTGGCCAGCTCTGGAGCACCACAGGGGCAGCTGTTTTGCACTCACTGAGGATCTGGGGATGTTGTTTCCATTGCCTCGTGCTCTCGGTTTGAACCTTTCAGTGTCTGTAGGGTGACCTTTGCGTACTTACCCTCCTCTTACTGGAGTGAAAGGGACGAGTAGTTCTTGCCCCTTTGTTTCAGAGAGCAGTTCATTGTCCACTCTGTTTTCTAACACAAAATAAATAAGGAAATCATTTCATCATTACTTGTTAGTTTGGCTGTTTTTTAATAGGGATGTAGGGCAGCTGCACAGAGCTTTGAGAGTTTCCTTAGAAAACCTCAGGCCTTAAATACAAGAAGCAAAATCTTGGAGAGGGCAGGGAATGACAATGTACTTTGCTTTCTGTGTTTGGCAGGACTGGCAAAAGGATATATAATGTTGTTGCATAATCACAAGGAAATCTGCCATGTGATCAATTATTCTTTAATTTCATCACTTTAATAATATGTCATTTTGGACTTGTGACACTGTTGGACAACACAAATGACCAGTGAGGGAGGGGGATTTGGCCTGTGTCAGTGAACAGCATCTGCTCAGCCCCATGCCTGCAGAAATGCCTGAGGGAAGGTGGGATTTTAGCTTTGCTTCCTTCTTCAGCAGATTCACATTTCTAGGCTGAAAATAAGTATAGGATGTAAGGGGTATTATACACAACTGAAAAATCCATTCTCATTTACAATTTAATTCAGTTGGGTTTTATTTTTTGTTTTTGTTAGAAACCAGAAAAAAATCAAAAGAACAACAACAAAAAAAAATCCCAGCCCTTCTAGGATCCCTGGATACAGGAAAGGTATTCATTTAGCTACTTATCTGGCCTATTGCCTGGAAACCTCACACTCCAGTGTTTTCTTCTCCACCACCACCAGAACACAAAATGGGTGATTATCCTTACTTTACCGATGGAATCTGAAATACAAGGAGGCAAACTGTAGGGTCAAACTGTAGGCCGGCCAAGGCCCCATCTACTTGGCTTTTCCAGCTTGCCTTTCACTATTACACACCTCATTTTATGCCAACAGGACCCTCAGCTTCCCCCTTTTCCCCTTCCAGCTGCAACTTTTGTCAAAGGTTAGTAATCAGGGTATGAAAGGTAAATAACGCTTTCCACCAAAGATCTCTGTCCAGATAAAATGCCTCTCCATGAATCAGATTGACATCAGGAAAACAGCTGAAGACACATTCTGAAGCCTCAGCCCCACAGGATCGTTAGGAATATTACTGTCCCGACCTAATGAGCTACCACTGATCCTAAACAATGTCTAGGACAAAAGACTAGAGGGGGATTGGCTCCCCTCACCCTGCTGCCTGCAGACTTCTGACAACCCATTAAGGTTATAGCTATTCAGCCCTGTTCAGACAGCCCTTTTTTCCTTCTTTTTTTTTTCGCTAACAACTCCCAGCTAATGAGCAGACAGCCTTACGTTTATTATGTGCAGAGAATGTATGGCTAAATAGGCATCTGTGCATGGCTCTGGAAATTGGAATGAGGTGAGGAAAGTAGAGGAAGAGAGATTGAAAGTCTTTTAGGAACGTCCCTGTCACCTTTATCTGTCAGGCAGAGACCCTTGGCTGAGGAATTCTCCTCGCAGGGATGGGTGAGGATGTGAAGCTGAGCCTGTGGCACACTGGGATAGCAGAGAGGCAGCACCCAGGTCCTTTTGCTTCCCTGGTTTTGCAGAAATGGGCAGGAGAGGCAAAGCCAAAAGGCGCCTTGGCATGTGCCTTCGGCTCTAGATGCTCCTTGGACGCTACCCTTGCCGTGTGCCTCCATCTACTTTTACTATAAAAATTCCCGAAAGCGCCAGTCTCTCTCTCTCTCCCTGCTCCTGCCCCCCCTTTCCCTCGTACTTTACTAAGTGATTGGAGTTGCCCTCTTCCTTTTGCGCCTTCCCACCTCCTTCAAGCTCCCTCTTCAGCGACAAGCAGCATCACTAATTGCTTTTTAGGGTCTCTTTTCTGCTCTCTATTCAAAATTCATGGGGCATTCCCTGGCCCCATTATGCGTCTTTCTGAACCTTTTCAGCTTCTTTTACAAACTTAGCACTTTCTGTGCGTCTCTCAGCCTTTGCAAAAAAAAAAAAAAAAAAAAAAAAAAGTTAGGATTTTTTGCAGGAAGGCCCCCTCCCTCTGCAACCCCCCTCCCTGCCAGAAAAGCACACGCACGGGCCCACCTCCCATTAAATGGCGGGCTTTGTGCAGGGAATTTCCGGAACACAGCCCAGGGCTGGAGGTGCAGTGTGAGTGGAGGGGCTTTGGGCAAGGAGCCTCCCTTAAGCCCACCCCATTACCACGGTCACTGTTTGCCCTGGGCTCTCTAAAAGGACTATTGTTTCCTGTTGCCAGGTATTCCCTAGCAACACTTAAGCCAAGCTGCCTCCTCTATTTATGGCAGAAACTTTTCAATGGTCTCCAAAACACGTGCTTGTCAACTTCACAGAATACCTTCAAACAGACACAGAGGGGGAAAAAAATAATCCCAAGCACTTGCTTTAGTTGAAATATGTGTGTTGGGGGTGTTTTTCGATTTCTTGTCATTTACCTTGGATCAGAAACCCAAACAATTGTAATTTGAAAAAAAACATCCCTCTCCATCACCTTCTCCCAGCCTCTGTCCCCTGCACTGCTGAGCCTTTCCACTGGCAGGTGGGTGGGTGTCATTTATTAGATAGATTAGCCTTTGCTACACTTTGAATCTTTTTGCACAAAAGATTTCTTCATTATTTTAAGACAGATTTTGATTTCTTTGTGTGTACCAGAGCCCTTACAAGAACCACCACACTTCTTGTGTTGTCCTCCAAAAAATGACCAATGGTGGGAAGGGGGCCAGTAATATACCTGCCCAGCGTAGACATGGCACCACTGAGTCACATCATCAAATGGCTGAGGTAACCATGTGTGGTGGATGAACACACATGTGGATTTATTCCAGGAAATACATGTTCCTATGCTTACATTTCTGCAGGCATTTTGTCAGCTACAGACAGTGAGTGGTTCAGTCAAGTTCAAAACTGCTGAATCTCAAAAAAGTTGGATACATGTTTTGGTGATCAAGTGTAATGATGTGAGAGAAAAGCTTTTTACAGCAAGCCTCACTTGTTCTTTGTGTGATGTCATATAAAAAGTTCCACCACAAATTGGTGTCTTTGCTTTTTTGTCATACTACTTGCAGATTGTCACTGCTACCAAGCAGTAAAGTCATTGTCCCTTTTGGGAAAACCTTACCAAATAACCATAAAATGTAAGTAAGGCCAAGATTTACAAAGACTGCTGAAGCAATGTCATACCCAACTCATTGTGAGTTTCAGTGGATCATGAACACCTCTGAGGTGCCCACCCATGTATCCGTGGTAGCAGTGGGTGCATTCCCAGTGCCAAGGAGGGCAACACACTGATGCAGTGTCTGCACCATGTCTGGAGTAATAATCTGAAGTTTTCCCATCTGCAAATTCATGCTGTCCTTTAAAACTTCAGTACATTAACTTGATATCCTGGCCCTGGGATTGGTTTTTTAGCTGTACCCTCCATGCTGCTGTGGTGGCCCAAGAGCTGAGCTTCCCAGAGCCATGCAGGAGGCCCACCTGAGGCAGCTGCCTCTGGTGGGAGCACTATGAAGACCTTCAGAGCTGAAGCAAAGCCTCAGGAGTGAAATGTGGCTTCTGCTTTCAGGTAGCCTCAGGTCTGACTGACAGGGAAATAATGTACTGCTGTTTGCTGCTCTCTCTCCCCAGTAGATAGCCAAGATCAGAATTGCCTTTCTTGTTCTTAGCAAGAATCTGAAAATATTGCATAGATGCGACTCATTCTGTGTATGATTTTGGGCTGTGACTCTCTGATGGGCTGTGTCAGGCTTTTAGAAAGATTAGAGCATATAACAACATGGTAGTTTTATGACCTACAACCATGGAATCTACTCAGTTGATGAGAATGCGTTGTTGCTCCAAAATTACGGGTGGGTTTTATGATAATACATCTTTTCCCAGACTTTATGCCAGTGCCTGCACAGAGAAGTGAAACATAGTATACCTATCTGCCACTGGCCCTGGCGCTTCTGCACTTCCATCTGCCATGGAATAGTTCCTGCTCTCAGCTCAACCTTCAAGACTCAGTTTTGTTTCTGTTTCATAGAAGTACTGTAATTAGACAATGCTAAATTTCCACTGTTAACACTTTCCCCTGCAGAGATTGACATTACAAAGAATTTAAATGGTTTCATGAAGTGCAAGATTAGGGCTGTTTAAATAATTGTTGTAGTTGAAAATATGTGTATTATTACCTCCCAAGAAGTTTTAGATTATTAAATTAATGTAGTTCACATCTGGAAGAGCAATATTAACCCTTTTTGTGTTTCTGATGCCTTGTCTAGGTAATCTGAAGATCAGATTTCTGGTCCAGCCCATATAACACAACTGTTCTCAGCTTTGAAAAATACTATGTTTCAGCCCTTGATATTTATTCTATTAATCTCTGGATTATACTGCTTGTTTTAGAGCAAATACATCAAAACCTACCAGCTTGGTCTGTGGAAAGTCTGTACCATAGTTCCTACTAAAACCAATGGCGTACACAAGACATAATAGAGTTTTCTGCCTTGCCCTGAATTTAGTTAGCAACTATATAGCAACTTATTTCAGAAGGCCAGCATTTTTATTTCTGGAACATACACTGTTGTCCTACTGCATGACTGGAGGCAGTGTAGGGAAGAGGAATTCATATTCCTTTTCGAAGTCTTTCCAAAGTTCTTAGCTATTTTAGCCCTATGACCCCATTTAACCTATCTTTAGCACAAAAAGGTGCTCAAATAACTTTAAAAAAGGCATGGAGAAAGGGATTCTCTATAGAGGGACTGATCACTCAATACTTTCTATTTATTTAAAAGGGTTAACTTCTATCTCCTGCCTTTGCAACTAACTGACATGCATCCTAAATGTGATTCTGTAAGATGGACAAAAATCATGGTTTCTAAGTGAACAGAGGGATACAACTCCAGGCAAGCTGTTCTTCTGTGGACAGGCTTACCTAGAAATAGCTGTGGTCACCCTGCCTGCCTGTCTCAAATGATATAATTTTCACTTTAAAAACAACCTATGAAAATGGTGTTTGCAATTGTCAGCCGCTGTTTGCCAACAGCCATCACGATTGTCTGGCACACCCATTTTGAATAAATGATCTACTAGGTGAGATATTCACTGTGTGTTAACTTGGCAACTCCTCATTGATATATATGCCAGTACTTGAAGTGATTCTGGGGCAGATTTTTCAGCTTCTGATGAAATTCAGTTTTCTTGCCTCACTGTCTTGTGTAAAATTACACACTTATCTGTTGCGGTGTGCTCTGACCAGTTTCGGTTTATCTCATGGCCAGCCTCTGCTGTGTACCCTCCCCCACCTTGGTATCGGTTCTCCACCCCATGGAGGGCTGTGTATTGTGTAATCCTACACAAAGCCCGCCAAATTCAAACCTAGCACCCTTCCCCTATTGGATGTTGTACCCTCCCCCCACCCCTTCATGTCTGTATTTATGTTACTGTAACCCCCTGTGCCGGCGCTTCCGTGGCACGATCCTGGTGCCGAATAAACCCTTTGGGCAGCCCCTCCCCCTGTCTCTCCTCCTTCTTTGGTGCGCCTGGAGCATCGGTGGGTTGGGTGAACCCCTACAGGAACTTCACCAGCCCTTCTGTGCCTTAGAGCAGCTCGGACAGCCCCTGAAGCCGCGGACGGACACATGGTGACCCCCTGGAACACACCGCAGCATTTGACGCCCAACGTGGGGCTTCGGAACCCCCGACCACCGCCGCGGCAGCCAGGACTGAAGATGCGACCTGTCGG